>KZ308624.1:361830-400468 GCA_000376725.2 Ladona fulva
TTAGGGATCATTTGCAGAGTTTAGAGGACGAGGTCACAAGAAGATTTCAGGACTTCAAGAAAATTGAGCCTAAATTTAATTTGCTGTGTTATCCTATCACTGCTGATATTGATACAGCACCTGAGGAGCTGCAGCTTGAACTAATTGACATGCAGTCAGATCACACAGTGAAAGAAATGTTTAATGCTGTGACATTAGTTGACTTTTACAAATCTTTGTCTGCTGACAAATTCCCATGTGTGAAGAAATTTGCTGGGAAAATGTTCTCTATATTTGGATCTACATATATTTGTGAGCAAAGTTTTTCTTGCATGAAGATCAACAAGAGTAAATATAGATGCTCTTTGACAGACACAAACTTGCAGGCAGTGATGACAATCTCAACAAGCAACTTCACTCCTGATTTCAAAAAAATTGTATAAAAATGTGATAGGGTACACTTGTCTCATTAAACTGATTCTATAATTAAATGTGCTAGCAGCTAGAAAGCTAGATGATATGAAATTAAGACAATAATTAAATTGAATAAAACTACCACTATTGTTTAATTTTTATTTATTGATTTTTGTGATACAATTTATACTTTTTCTGAAATGAAATGTAATGTTAACTGATGAATACAATCATTGCAAACGGTGCGGCCCTCCGCTAACCTCCGCTCACACAAAGTGGCCCCCGAGCCAAAACAATTGCCCACCCCTGGTCTAAATGATTCATTCAGAAACATATATTCATAAATTAATCATGACAGAAATTAAGAGAATAGAATTAGCATGGCCATTGTACTGGGACTTATCTTTTCACTGTTATAAACATAAACTACGCAATAAGTCCAGCAATTAAGAAAAGGGTTTACCAATCGACAAGGGGAGACCCGGGTTCGAGCCCCATGTGTCATGTTCTTCCCATGTGTTTCTCCTTGGGAAATTTTCTAGATACACGTCTTAACCTCTGATCATTTTCCATCTGTTTGTCCCTCAAGGGTAGTTCTCCTTTTCATCACTTTGCATTGTCGGTGCCTCTAAGAGATCGTGACTGAGAGAGATGCTGCTGAGTCGGACGAACGCACGGGGCCTTGCCTTCAAAGTCTCCCTATAGGCATGTCAATATATGGTTTGATAGCTCAACAGTTAGAGCAACCAACCGGAAATTGGGAGACCAGGAAGTCGTGGCCCCGTCACTTTCCTCATGTCCGTTTCTCCTTTGGAGGAGGTTCAATAGTCAAATCCGATAATACATCTACATTCCCTCTCCAACGTAAAACTCATAAGGTATGTACATTCGTTATCTTTCCATGAGGCATATATGTCATTTCCTGTTAAAGATTCCTATCATCTACTCATAAACCGATACTAATTTTTATGTAATATCCTAATACTCATCTACATTAGTAAGTAAAAAGAAACGCTACAAAATACATCAAAGAAAACTTACAGCTGATGTACATCTCACTCACATAGAGAGTAACTTCAGAGCATGGATTTGACAGTCCCAGTGTAAGTTGCTCTCTTGGAGAGCGAAACATATATCAGCTGTAAGTTTTCTTTGATGTTTTTTGTAGTGTTTCTTTTTACTTACTGATGTAACTTACATCAGTAACCTACGTACATATTTGTATGCATTTTATTCAACGCATACATAACTGTAGTTAAGTTAGCTAAATGAATTGCTTGGATTAGGTTATATTTTAAATACAGGTTGGGTTATTAAATAAATAACGACCAATCTAATAAAGAGGATGGATATTATTTACCGTAAAACATTCATTTCACCTAGTTGGAAGTCGCTGCTGCACGTTTACAGAAAAGCTGACTCGATTTACCACTCAAGTAGAATTATATCGTTTGGAACCGAAAATTAAAAAGGTATGAAGGACGGTCTTCTAATTAGGTTCTGGCATAAGAATTACGAATTTTTGGTCCAGGTTTAGTTTTCACTCCATCAAAAATAACGGATTATTTTGGTTTCGGTTCGATGTGCTGATTTAAAAAGAGTTCTAATGAAAAGGAGTAACCAACACGGCTTAATAAACCTGTTTAGATCCAGAAGCTTTATGAGGCTTTAAGGGAACGCCTCCGATGGCAAGATCAAAGACTCTGGCGTTCTGATTATAATTTTCTCCATTAACGTCTTTAATAAAGGGAACGCCAGTGGCTGAGACTGGCTGAGAATCGAAACATTTCACTGCCTTTCACTACCTTCATCTCGGATTGAAAAAAATTGGAGATTATTTGGAAAAAATACCCTTAAACATTACACTGTAACGGTTTCATTACTCATAAACAATGAGTGTTGATTTATATTTGATATTGGTCATCAGTTCCGCGTAGATTAATTACGTATGATCTACGCTTAAGGAATGTTTTATCTACTTTTTCCGCGACTTATGTGAAAAGACGAGGCGGAAGGATGAAATAATGACTTTTACATGTTTCTGTGTACGGTAGATGGTTAAAATTTTTTATGCTAATTCTAATTATTGCCAGCTATACCAATCATTCAACACAGTGGTGGCAGCCTTGCATTCATAGCGCATAACGCCATGAAGTTAACTATTCTGTTACAAGGTATAATTGGTATGAAATGTAATGCGGCCAGTGCTACGTTTTTACCAAATATTAAACAATGATTTGGTGTATAATATTTAGCAATTGTAAATCTAATGCATCCAAGCTCAACTTTGTGAAAGAGAGTTTCACTGAAGAGGTAAAAATCACTTGGTAATTTTCACATAATATAATATATTTCACACGACTAGTTTCGTCTACATGTAGACATCTTCAGGCGGAAGAGGGTTTATGTGTTTTTTTTACTTTTTTAGAATTAGCAACACTGTTTTTTTATTATTTTAAATAACCATTAACCCAATAAATAATTATAAATATCATAATGCAATATGCAAGCAATGAATGAAAAATAATAATATATAATTGTAATTCTAATTATGTAGTAATTAATAAAATCATTTTATCGTTTCTTTTACATCGATAAGAAAAGAGAAAAAGAAATAGCAAACATACACCGTTATCGCTGATTTTCATCGAGGAAGGTTTAAAAAGATTTCTGATGTACAATCACTCGTATTCAACGTTATTTAGTAATACGGGTTTGTTGTTTCTTACATTCGTAGTTACGTCCTATTACGAAGTCAACTCCCTATCTTTGGATTATAAACATAGTAATTTTGCACTACTTTGCAATAAAATTTACAAATTTGTATTCAGCAACAATAACCTAATATGTTTGATAGGAAACTTCATTTCTCCAACGAAACCAGCGCAATCTATTCCTTGTAAGTAACAAGTGAATTTGAGAATGCAAAATCCTTTAATAGGAATTACTCTCACGTGTAAATTTTATTGATTTTAGCGTGACCATTCTCCTCCTATCTTGCTGTTTGAAAATATCTCATTTTAATTAGAGCATCACTAAAACTCAACGGGTTACTGGTACTTTTTCGCTTCTTTAAAGGAAATTTGCGAAAATGCATAGGAAGGAATATGATATTTTGCTGAAAGATATGGATACCTTTACATCATTTTCCGCGGAATTAGAGGTTTAGAGGTTTGAATACGTCCCTTAAGCCCTCCGCCTAATGTCCTAAATTGCCAATTACAAAATTGCGTTGGGCTGGAAACGACCGGAAGTATGGGATTAACACCACCTACGAATAACCCAATCCGCATTTCTACAGCCGTCATCTTCAGGGGTCGAATCTACAACGGAATCGATATCAATCGTTATCACATTCATAGAAATGAATGTCATTCCGCTTAGTTTAGTTTATTCATGAGTTATTCTCTATTTTATATTTTATATCCATGAAGAAAGAGAATAGGAAGAATACTGACAACGATGTACTAAATTAAGCTTAAGATATCCATCTTTCTCAGCAGGAAACTTAAGTGCAAAAGTTCTCCTGGGAATCGGAATGAAAATTTACATTCTGAAAGGAAACGCGCACATGTTGGGAAATGGAGCTTAAAAGGGAAAGAAGAGTTGTATACACGGTTCTTATTCTGTAACGGTGCTCGAAAAACTGCGTCTCTCTCAGAAAGTCATTACTTTCCTCTCAGCGTTAATTAACGACAACGCCGAGTATGCACACGTTTCCATTTTGAGCCGGGACAAAGTACGGCATTGGATAATATTGCGGGCTATCGTACCCTCTTATCAACAGAGTATATCTTCTATCTTGAGGAGCGTAGTCGAAACCACTGTAAAAAAAGAGTTAATTGAAAAGTGCTTCGCTAAGGCTGACAATTTCCAGTCTGGTGTGAAAGATCATTGTGGCGCTCACCTTCCCTTTCCAAGCGCAAGGCTTCCTTTTCAATATAATTGAAAGTGGAGGACGCGAAATTAAGGAATACGACTATAAATAAGACGCTGAATGGAAACATTAAGAAAGGAATTTGTTGCCCCAATGAGAGAAAAATGAGAAAAAAAGGCGTTCAGAATAGCAGAGAGACTCCGGAGAATCCTTTTACCAATACCCTTTTCAAAATATCCTCAATATACGCGTAAGGTGATGAAAGCCAAATATTTGAATAAAAGGAAGTGATTAATAAAATGACAATAGATCTGTATTTATGTATCTAAATTTTTACAGCGCAAACATTTAATTCACGCTTACGTTTTACGAGGGTGTGTCTTAGCAAGGAGTTCTGGATGGTTAAAAATCAAAATAATGATCGTCTTCACTTGGGCGAAATTGAGACTAAAAGTCTCCTCTCCCATATAATCCATCGTCATATTTTATGCAGTTACTAGTAAACGCCCCCGTCAAGCATGACGGAACTTTAGTTTAAAAATATATCTCTTATCGTATATATCTGGTCCTTCTAAGCCAGAAACAGTCCGTCGTAAGATCGTAATAACTCAATATACTTCTAACCACTATTTATAATATTTATGCTACTGTTTTCAAGTCATGAAAGCCTACATTACGTACATTTCTTATGGATATGTATACTAACTGATTATCCCCGTGTATTTATATGGGATAACTCATGAAATCAATGTTAAACAATTGCCTTAGTCGTCAAAGGAATGGATTATTTATTTCCCAAAACGTTTACGAATTTTCCGTGTATCTTATCAAAGTTCTCGAAATTTCGAATTTATATAAATGTTTCACGACTAAAATAAGATTCTATGATCATTTTCCTTTCTTGTGACACTTGTCTCAATTTCGTAGGACCATTATTTCTAATTTAATTTTATAAAAGGAACAACCTCTGCAATTCAAAAAAACGTACTTTACATTCAACTCTTATAGAAATGCATTATGGGCTCCTGGGTTCGAACTCGGGCCTTTTCAGAGATGGGACTAGTTTTTCTGGGGGTTTCAGCATTGTATACACGCAATGCAGTTTGTTTCAGATCTCTTATGTCAAGCCGTTTCTGAGATAAATAGGGGGACGGAAAGACAGACAGACGGACGGACGGACGGACATATATTTGTTTTTTATACATACGGTTGATTAAAGAGAAAAGAAATAGAAGAATTAGAAGAAGTTTGGGAATGAAAAACGTAAAAGATTCTTAGGAAAAATCATCCACTGCAGGAAAACACCCACTAGGAAAGTGGGTGTGAAAGACCTGCGGAGACCTACCGATAGAAATAGCTAAAATATAGTATGCGAAAGAACATTACGAAAACAAAAATTCGTATAATAGAGACAAAGAATGGTTATAAAAATATAATCCATAATTATAAATAGGTAATTAAAAAAATTAACTTTACATGTAAAAAATCATATGGGAAATTTGCATTATAATTACTTTTCTTGAACTTATCTGTATTCTATCCATTGTATGGAGCAGTCAATGACAAAAGTGAATCATCGGGTTATAAAAAAGCTTACCTCATACTAAATATTAGATCAACAATCGATTACTTGTCGTAACGGCTATTCACCTAATTCTATCAACACAAAGAAAATGTGGGGTATCGATCATTAACCTCTGTTATTCCCATAGAATATGGGACTCAAATCAGTCAAGTTAAACATTTGGATTCGATGTTTTTCTCAACGTCCATCTTTTAAACGCAGGGACATATAATATAGTTCTGCGGTACACGAATATCTGCAGGACGAGGCATGTCTTTCTCAAGAGAACTGTCATCACATCTAACGTTATTTGTCACGACGTCGTCTTTTTTTTGGAAAGACTACCTTTCTCTGTGTGATACGTGACATGAATCTTAACATCTGAATAACAAGCGTAGCCTGGTTTTCGTAGTAGCGTTATTTCAACTCACTCTCCTTTCTCGACAACTTGTCGAATAACTCGAGAAGAAACGATGCCAAAACTCTTCGCATCCACTGTTAACGCATGCAATATCATAAATAAAGGACGCTAAGAAATCTTTAGTATGTTATTGAGTATAGCTTTAGTATACCTTGCTTTGAGCTACCTAATCTCGATAAATGATTGAAACGTTTTGATCAAGGCACAATTGCGATGTTATTAATATTATTACATAAATGCGCGTGTTTGTTTCTTCTCAATTTATATGTGCATTTTAAGATGAATTTGATTCCAACCTTCTTTTCCTCCAATCCAAAATGCTGGATCCTCTCAAAGTTTTCAAGGGGCAATACGTCAACAAGTAGAAAACATAAAGGAGAACCAAATAAAACTAAATGTTATTCAGCTTTGGTAATCGTTAAATGTCTCTTCATAACCATTTTCTTATGTGTGAAAATTTTTTTATCTGTCTTAAGGCAAAGGAGAGAGAAAACGTATTTTTTCATATTCATGTTTCCTTTTTCTCATATTTGTTCGGGTCAGTGATACAACAAAGGGTTAAGGTATGAATGATGCGTAGAACAAAATTTTTTCAGCCATAGTACTCTGACTCACTGAGGAAAGGAAGAAAAATTACCTCACTCCTCATTATGCCCAGTAAGCCTCAGTCTTCCTGTCGTTCTTAGATTAGAGGGCAGTGCAACCGCCCGGAAAGTGGGAGACACGGGTTCGATTCCCGTCTGCGGCAGATTTTTTCAATTTCTTCATCTTAGTCTTTCTCAGAACTTTTTCATAGTAGAACTCACTTCCTCCCTCTGAAAACCTTTTCGTCGCAAGTCTCATTCCTACTCCAAACATCACTACTCATCTTGCACAGTTAGCATCGGTTCCTCTCGAAATTATTTAGACAATGGCGGAGGGGCTTAGGACTCAACCAGCCCTCGGTCTTCAAACATTGGAATTCAAGAAGAAATGAAATAAAAAGTCAAAACTTTTACCAACCACAATATTTATTGGAAACGACCATGGCTTCAAATACTTGTTTGTGCATGAGTGGAAACCATGGTCCTTTCCAATAAATACTGCGGTTATTCCAAATAATATTCCATTATAATTTAACTCAAAATAAACTACTTCCTCTCCAAATCATTTCTTCCTGGACAGAACTAGGGCAAACGTCCCTTTCGGTATCTACGTCACTTCGCTGGGACTTCTATTTAAATGAGATATTCAATCGTTCGCGCTACTTCCGAATTCGCCTCTGCTTCAAAGACTGGAACGTAAGATTCTGCATCACTTCGCATACCCCGTCGTTCTTTCCTCTTCAGACACCTTTGTTCTCTTCTGCTATCGAATAACTAAGTCCCCGATGGGCGGTTGTCACCATTTCCCTCACTCGAACGCTCCTCCCTCCAACGGGTCCCTAGAGGCCTTCAAATTCCTGCCAAGTTATCCATCATGACGTCATTACGATCAGGGCTGTCATCTCGCAGCAATCAACGATAACCATGTCGCCATGAAAATACAGCTCTTAAGGAAATTGCGTTAAAATCTGAATTAACCTTGCCCCAAGTTTGTTTCATCGATTATAAATTTTGGCATCTTGCCAAAGAAGATGGACCTGTTTAAAATGTCACAGGGAAGAAAGGAGGTGATACCTATATTTGAGTGTTTGGATGCTGTGGAACGCTTGAAATGTGGTTTAAGTTGGAACTAATCGATGCATAAATTTGATTGATGAAGATAATTCTGTATAAGACGATAAATATTGTACTGTTTACTTTTTGTAGTCACTTAAACTTGGCGTTTATTATGAAATACGAAGAAAGATGTTATATTAAAGAGTGCATTGATGAATTAAAGCAACGAACGATTAAAGCAACGAAGCAACTAAGTTATAGAATAGTTAAATTTCTTACTGGGTTTTTAATATACAGAGAATATTAAACGTTGAATGCTCATTCATCGAAATGTAGAAAAAAACAACAAAAATGTGGATATTGAAATGTTTAGAGTAGCAAACGCTGCTGGCGTCTCGTAGGTATATACGTAAATATATGTCTATTTCCATATTTAATATATTTTGGGCGGAAGTTTTTCCTCTCCTGGATTGCAGGCAATTTTGTATATACCCCGCGGCTCAGAAAATCTATATAAAACCCATGGAAACCCTGGAGAAGATTGCGGGGAGAACATTTTCCGACAATTTGCGAAAAAAAAACTGATTCTTTAACCCAAAGGAAATAATTAGATGAGAAAAGTGTAACAGGACCAGGACTGGACGCTGGAATTATGGTGGATGCTTTATGTAATTAAACTACTGAGGCAGAACAATTTTTCATACCGTATGAGGGACTTTGTAGGCATGGGCAAAGTGATTTAGGCCGACTGTGTGGCATAGCCCGCGGCCAACTCCCTCGTTGAAGAACAGACGTGCATAAGTGGAAGATTCCAGGATCGAGTACTAGTCCTGTCGGACTTTATGTCCGTTTTTCCTTGGGATTTTCCCAGGTGCACGCATTTACGTAAAAAGTCACCTTCACATTGTATTCTTGCAATGTTTCAACGTCAGTAAAATTTATTGGTGACTGGCTTTGCTAGGTTCCCAAATCAGTATTTCAGCAGTAGTATTAATGTCAAAAGTGCGCCGACAAATGAGGTAATTTCTCACAAATAGGTTTCCTCCGGATGTCGAACCCGGTACCATTTTTCAAAAGGTAAAAGCGGTATCTACTTGGTTACCCAGGAGTCCAAATCTACATTTAATAAAGTTTTTTTACCTCCTTTTTTGATTTCAGACATCTGCATTCCGTTGGAAACTTTTGGAGTAAGAACACATACATAAAGCCCTGTGTATTGCAGTACGCAGTGGTCTACATCGCGAAATTGAAGACGATTTTTTAATGTGTGCTTTTCTAGAGGATTTAGGGAGAAATTTTTTAATTGAGTAACCGAAGTTTGGTTCTGGAAAATTAACTTTTCCTGTTAGTATCGTTATTAATCTGAACGTATTACCTTTGATCTGGAGAAAATGCGCTTAATTATCACATAACTAAAAATATAATGCCAACGCTTGCACATCGACGATGCCCACCTCTATCACATGTGGTAGAGTTCAGAGTCAAAGATAACGTTTGGAGCGAATTTAACACCGCAATCTGCGCAAGCACTACTGTGGGCGTGAATCCATAATCGGCTTATTCCTGTTGAAAGGATCGGATTTGAAGGTGAATAGGCTTACCTCTGAGAAGAGAATAGGTCATATCCCATGTATCATATGCGTGCCTCGTTTGGCTTTCGGCTTATACGAGTATTAAAGTACATTGTAACGAAAGCCACGAAGAAATTGCACGCAGAAGAGCACTTTTGTGTCAAAAAAGATTTGCCACGTGTTCTGAAGAGGAGAGTGTGGACAGCTATTCATGCAGCTCGTGAATGTTTTGTGAGTGCAGGAGACCTCATTTAATCACAACGACCGAAAAGTATTAATTTCATCGACATTACGCTCTGATTTCTGTCCATCAGAATCATATTTTTTATTCTAATACGCAGTTGATTGATATTTAGCAATATTTCACTTTTAATAATATTTAATAATTATTAATATAGGGTGAGTGATTTCAAAACATTCCTTCGTAAACACATGGACGGATTCATTCATTATTTCTTGAACTTCTGTTTGCAACACGATGTTATTGTCAAAATATCTTTATTATTCCAACAAATTAATTTTAGGATTGCCACTTGTTATTTCTTCTTGTGAGGTAATTTCGGGTTTGCCTTTTATTTTCAATAAGGCGTCCGTAATCACGAATTAAATGTACATTGCGTATTTGCATGCAATTCAGATAATATTTATCTTACACGATTCTCGACACAAATTGGAATTCTCGTGAAAACATAAATCTTAATTAAACAATTTTTTACTCTCAAAATTCTAC
This sequence comes from Ladona fulva, assembly GCA_000376725.2. Classification (NCBI taxonomy): domain Eukaryota; kingdom Metazoa; phylum Arthropoda; class Insecta; order Odonata; family Libellulidae; genus Ladona; species Ladona fulva. The sequence continues at coordinate 372,027 of KZ308624.1, forward strand.
GTAATGAATTAATAAAATTCAGACCAACACTTTCTAACAAATAGCTTTTTAGTTAAATCAATACGCTACAAAATCAATTAATAATTTTGGGAATTTAATGACTTAGACTGTAGCTATTTTAAAGTCTTTCCCCGTATCTTTAGAACTTTTTGCTGAAAGTTATGCAAGTAAAAAGTTAAAGATTAGTATTTCTATTGTAAGGTCATATAAAATCACCACTTAGAAAAGTGGTAATTGGGTACTTCTTTTGCTGGTAGTGGAGTTAATTAGAAGAAAGTAGTCCACAGATCGCCGCTTGAGAATATATGATGGTCGTGGGCGGATCACACGGTAGGAATAGAATCAGTAATGATTAATTTTGAATGGAAAAAATGTGTGCGTGTTTAATAAAGAGCGGGAGGTTAATTAGACAGAACTTCCAGAATGGATGGATGGAATTAGTATGGCAAAATTATATATGATGAATATGTGCGACACCCCAGTAGAAGATCGAGTGAGGCACGTTTATGAGAAAGACAATCTTCTGAATACAAGGAACGTACGGAGTTTATGAAAATTAAAATGAGCGTCTGTTCTTTCTTTCATGCTTAACTTTCGTCTCTTACTTCTACTGCCTCCATATGTGTCAAAAATCAGTATATTTTTGTTATATATTCTAGTTTAAATTCTGATATAAATTTTATGTAGTCATAATGTTATATTACATTTTGACAAGAGTCAAATGGAGGATGGAACTTTCTAGTTCCAATTCACCAAATAGAGACGTTTCTATTGTAATGTATTGAATGCAATGAGAACGTTACAGGAGCGAGAGAACTTTTATGCAAGATTATTCTTACTAAAGCTAGATAGTTTATTTTGAAAGGGGAAATGAAAGTTATGTGCATAGATGTGGACATATGCATACACCCTTATGCTTGGCAGAAAGTAATCTCTCCATCCTTCATTTCTAAGCTCAAATAGAAAACATTTAAAGCAGAAATCACAACCTCACAATGTGAGATTTTCCGCTTACGTTCGATAGCTTTAAAGATGAAAAATGTCAGTTATTCGCAAAAAGAGGGTTTATTGATTGTTGATTTTATAAGGTATTAATTTGACATCATGTACAACACAGCTTGTACACTCATGCATCGGTAAAACCCATACAACGATTACATTTAGACCCAAGAATTTTTACTTAAAGCCTCTTTCCTTTTTACTTGTTTTTTATGCATCTTGTATATATGTCGACCAAATGTTTTTCCGTAGCTATTCGGTGGATTAATATAAATTATTACTGGAGGACTTTTCTAAATACACGTTCCCAAATGATCGGGTCTAAAATATATATTAATTTACTTTCTAATGTATAAATGCGAATTTTTAAGCTACATCCCTTCCCCAGATAATAAATATAAGCGATAAATAGTGACTTGACCAGGAAGTCGAACCCAGGTCCTTCACATTTCGGACAGCGGTAAACCTTGCTTCGAGTACCAGTCAGGTCACTATTATTAACTTCTGTTTATCCTTGGATTTTAAGGCTCACACATATTTGTGCAAAGTTAAACATCTTCTCCTTATCCAAACATCCACTTAATATTAATCAAGATGTATTCGAAATTATAAAAATATTCCTGAATACTAAAAATTCTAGAAAGCCAATGAGAGTCATTATACGATCACGATTTGCCTTCGCTAAGAACAGTAAAACACTAAATCACTTTCTGGGCCTTGAATTAATTGCAATGCTGACTATGTTCAAAACTGCCGTGGGTTATGAATACTTATGTGCATAGTAATGGAAATGTTCCCTTTAAAAATCCTTCACTCAAGCGTATAAAAATGAACAACACTATTTTCAGTGAGAAGTCTGGTGAAATCAAAGCAGTTTTCCAAGAAAGGTTCCCATAATTCATCAGTACCGTATAAGAAACATATTTTACCACAAGGAAAAACTATTTAGCTTTCCCCGATCAGTAGGAATATAATTCATATTCAGAAAATTATGAAAAAGCCGAAACTTATAAAGATACCGAGCATGCAACTCAGAATAAAATTACACAATCGAGTTTCGTGCGATTGATTTACTTGATGCACTACAATCTTTACCAGCGAAAATTATTTTAACAAAAATGTGGGAAATCCTCATTAGTTTAATATAAGAGCCACTTTTATACGAGGCTTGTATTTTATTCAATACTCTCAGAAAATTTTAATAGTCTATGGGCACATTCTCGTCATTAAAACTCCGTCATTAAGAAATAGTAATGTAAAATCAGTATGTTCAAACGTTAGTTTGTGGAGGGTTGCAGAAAAGAAGTGAGAAATGGAGGAATAAAACTGTAAATTTACACAGTTTCTCCCTTAAGTCCGATATCTTTGTGTTGTTAGAATCGACTTCTCGGGCCGAGACTTCTTGAAAGGTCTATACGAAGGAAGAGAGAATGTCCAACTTTTACCGCTCAAGTTATCCTTGCTTCCTCCAGGGCTGTTTGGGAACTTCACAAATTGCATTATCTTCGTTGTTTTTATTCCATTACTACCCTCCCGAACGATAATGCTTTAAATTGTAGCAATTACCAAAAATAAGGAATCCCGTAGCTGTTGGTTTTCCTCTTGGCCTCATTCAGCCCCGCGAAAAATCGAACCGTACGATATTCATACCTCGAAAATTAAGTCATACGCGGAGTAGATAAGATTTTTCGCTTCGACTTAAGCACATAATGATACGGTCGTTAGTCCCGCTCCATTAGAACGCAACGAAACGGTCACCCCGTGACCCTATTTCCTTTCCTTAAGGGTCTTTTTAAACTCTCGTACATGTGGTGAAAATAGTGCGATATATGGTTCGTGGACCCAACGCGCCCGTTGTTTTGTGCCACTTATTGGTTCGGAGGCTCCGATAGAGTTTGCTATGGAACATAACGCAACGTAGAGGCACAAGTGGTAAAAGAAAAGTGGGACAAGAGCGCGCTCGGCGATATGATGGGGTCGGCACAGTATCGAGTGCAATCAAAGGAACGCATTTTTACAATCTCTAAGTGCTCCCAGGAAGCCTACTTAGGAGCGATTCTCGATCGGTAGAGTTTCGGTAATAGTCCCCAGAAACAGCCTGGTGATCAGATGCGATGGAAATCGCAAGAAAATTAGAGCAGTTTGTAACTACTCGTTATCGTTGGGAAGAATCGAAAATTCTCTTTAAATTTGAAATTTTGGTAATTTTCTTAAATATCGGTTTGTTTTTAACCCAGTTCCACTTTCTGCCATAAAGAAACTAAAAATCTCGGTTTTATAAAGCGCACTGTAGATAGATGAAACGAAAAGTTAAGGGAGCGATGTTATTTCACCCTTTCCAACGCAATATATCCGATTTTATGAGGTATGCTCCAGAACTGGCTTCAAGGGCGCTGAATTGTTTTTATAAGGCGATTTTTAGTGAAACTATCGAATTTCTTGCAGGTCTAAATTTAAACTGAACGGTTTATCAAACACTTCAGTATTTAATCGGAATATTTAGGTAAATAAAAAACATTCGCTAAATTCATACGATAATATTCAACCGTGCAGAATGATGCCGAATGTTTCATTTGCTACGGCGATCAATTTTTGTACGGTCACGAAATTTCTCCAATCCACTGAAAACTTCATTATGATCTTTCTTCCTAGTGTACCTAATAATTCACTGCGTACATCTACGTAAATACACTGCAAGCAACCTTTCGGTGTGTGGCAGGGGATGTAAGCACCAAGCGTTTGAGTTACTTTAGCTTATTGTTGTCGCGTATCGTTGGCGGATAAGTCCCCAAAGTTACAGCAGACTTTAAAATATCAAGGACCAGTAAAGTTAGTCGAGTTTCGCTTGATCAGGCCTTTCTAAATCCCTGTTGGTTCTTACCGAGGAAACGATTCCTATTTAAGAACTTCATAAGTGAGCAAACAAGGATGTGTTCCAATACTGCCGGACAGCGACGTTAATGATATAGGTCATAGTTAATGAGATAGGATAGGAAATAGGTAATTTTCTGAGCAATCTTTTATAAACAGGCGTAGGATTTGCTATCGTAATCTGTTCGTTTTAATCCTTCATTATTCTTCTACTCCTTAATTGATACTAGTGAGAATATCTCTGATTCGGTCTTTATCATTCAATTAAAATACTCAACGAAAATGTTGAAAATCCTCTTAAGTACCTAAGAATAATACACAGCGAGCTTCTGATTATCAAAGCATGATTTTAATGTTCGTTGATGTTTTCCGAGGTCCTTCTTGCAAAAATCAGACACAAAAATACATGAGTTTTCCATATTCTAATATTATAGGAACTTACATAAGAACTTTTCTATGTAGCACTGGGAGTTCAACTACAATGACACTATTGCTGATAAAACGTCCCGTGGTCGGGTAAGGAAAGCTCTTAATGAGCGCATAAAACAATCGAAAATAAAGAAGCAATATGCTCAAATGGTAACACATTTTTTATATGTGTAAAGTCGAGACATTATAAGAAATAAAGGTGAAATTCTGTATTATCCGTGATTTCTGTTCAGTCATGCATCCTCTGTCCATCATTAACCTAGATAATCCAGAATTTACTGAATGTATGTACATCATAAAACAAACTTTTCACTTTTCTATAATCTGGAAATACACGTAGGAAGATTTTGTAGCCGCTACTTAAAAATCGACCGTCAATAAAATTTTTCATTTGCGTTGTTCCTTTCCTCCAAAACGTTTGGAGGACCTTTTCTCAGCAGAAACTCAGGGTTTTTCTCGTTGAATACATAAAAAATTACACTAAAACAAGCCTCCAAACGAGAAAAATCCACGCAAAATGACTGTCGTTCTTACTATAGATAGATTTCACTAGAAGTTAGCGCTTCTTGTTTAATTCCAACTAATTGCCCTCTAGATCACCTAGCAATAAGGCTCAGGTAGACTGATTCCATCGCAATCTAAAATCCCTCTCCGATAGAGGACTTGATATCAAGTTGTCCTTAGTCTCCCTTACGTTCCTCTCCGATTCTTAACATTTTTTTTGAATCCCTTCGACTGTTTCCTCTTAAAGAGATCTCCCATAAGATGAGATATTTGTAATGATGAGGCAATCAAATACTTAAATTAATAAAACCATACATTCCTTAAAATGAAAATCAATGAAAGAGAAATTCTGAGAATGATTAACTTGCCAAATAAATTGTGAAGAGAGGGTGAAGGTGAGTTGGTAAAGGTACACCTTAGGAAAATCCGAGGGCTAATGACAGGCAGAATACTTCCTCCCCTCACATAAGTTGACTCTGGCTACGATTTCATAATTGTATTTGTATTGCATACATTGTGTTATTTTGGGGTATATATTGTGTTATTTGGTTCATTATGATCTAGAAATGACGTGTAATTATGTATAGAGCTGACACCGTGGAATAGATTCCATATCGCAGCCTTTTGGATGAATAACAATTCCTAAGTGCACGCTTTACGTGATAAACTATCTTCACTTATTCCTTATGTTATACGGTAGTGTTTCCTCCTCCATTTCCACCGCACCGGTGGAAGGAGGAAACTCTAGTTCCACAACTCCTAGTTCCATTGTACTTTAGTCATCCTTCTTCCTCAATAGAGTTTTACTGAATTTATGGCATCGATACAACATCGGAAAATTGTCATACGGTAATTTGGTGGATATTTTTATCATCGCAATTTAATTTCCTTTTTATCTTTCTTCAGTTTTGGTCTTACGAATATTGATTTTCATAGATTTCCATATTTGAGGGCCGGTGGTATGGATACAAGGGGGCGGTAGCACGAAAAGGTTTGGGGAAGACTCATCTAGCATCATCAGGACTGATAATGCTAGTGGATGAAACATGAACATTAACATAAAACTTGTCGAATTAATAAAATCTGAAAAAGTGTATTAGATATTTTTTCGTTATTATTATAATGATTACAAAACTATGCCACAGTGAAAAACCTTTGGCATGCGATGGAAATATAATACAAATCATTAATAAAGTAAGACGAGAAATTCCCATCCAAGTCAACAAAACACAAACATTAATAAACAAAAAATAAATAATTTACGAAGTAAATAAAATGCATTAAAGATTTTAATTAAATAATATAAATCATTCATATATTATTACATATAACATAAATTATAGATAATTATCATCTAACATAATATCAACTTAATCCTAGGATTCCTAGGAAGTTCCTTCGGCAAAGACCAATTATTCTTCTGCTCTTATATGGTAGAACGTTAACAGAATTCACCATAAAATATGATTCTGAAGCTCTAAAATATCACTAAACTGGTACTTCACTGTTCCTAAAAACAATTTCCAGCGTGTAATTAATGCTAGATGCTGGGCGGTCTCCAACATTTCGCATGATGGGGTGTTGATATCAAATATAAATCCAGAAAGATGTCTCGTTTCAAAGTCTGCGGCCATCGACTTTGTAATCAGAGGAGTGAAAGTCTTCTGGCTTTATTGCGGTATTAATTAAAATTTGGATGAAATTTGAATTAGAGCTCCGTTTCGCAGTCACTGCTACGAGCGATTCGTTTAGTTTGCTCTGAATGAGAAGGAAGGATTACATTTCCTCAAAGTGGAATCAATCGAAAGTTCTTAATTAAAAATGAAAGAGCTATTCAGTTGAAGATTGGTAATCGATGTAGGGTAATTGAGAAAGTACCGCGGAAATTTAATCGAAAAATTCGTATTTAATTCGAAAAAGTTGTGGAAATCAATTCCTGTTTCGTCCACATCATTACTATTTGTCTGGAGTATTAACGAGAGATAGAATATTCGCAGATTAAAACTATAATTAACGATAATAGACCTTTGTTTTGACAGTCGATTCATAGCAAGGATTATTTCATCAAAAATTATAGTATAATTTTATTTTAGATACGAGTATGGCCGTGCAAGCGAAATGCATCCTTGAGAATTTTCACCTGAAGCTGCCAACTCTTTGAAATAGCCGATTAATCAAAGTTTGATGTAAAAGTTATGAAGTGCTTTTTCTTTCAAGATATTGAAATGTGTCAATTAGTACGTGGATATGTTTAAAGTTATATGTTATGTTCCACTAGCAAGGAAACCTTAACCACGTCGCCAAGCCGATCTTAGTGATACACTCAGGGATAGGTTCTTTGGTAAAAACTGAGGACCAATACGCTCCAGTTTTAACTAACATATCCAAGTTTCTCTAGAAAACAGGTTTATTTTTTAACATTCTTAATAATATTCTTTACTAAACCTCCTTTCTTCGAAAACATTTTCTTCTCCAAATTGTCCATGAGTATCTCCGCTAAGAGAGGAGAGAGCGGTGAACCTATTGCAAGACCTTACTCCTGCCAATAAAAGTTGGAATTAAATTGCGTTGGTAAATCAAGGAGATCGATATGAAAGAGAGTGGCAGGACATAGGAGATGCTACCGCTTGGGAAATACCGCCTCGGCTTTCGCGAATCATTTACCGGAGAAGGAGCATTACTGTTCCTTCACAGAGAGACTCCTGCATCGCCGCCCCAAGGAAGGAAGTGGGACGCCTTAGAACAGATGGAGATATCTGTAACCCCAAACCTAAATAACGATCTGACCTACCATGACCCCTCCCCTTTCCTTTCCCTACCGTCAAAACTTCACAGCCATGTATAAATTACCTTATTTCCCGATATATTGTACCTGAGGATGACCGTTTTGGTCGATAACGGCCGTATTTAATTAAGTTTGTGAAAAATACGAAATACGTTTTGGAATTATTTTTAGATGGAGTTCCACAAGGGCCAGACACCTGAAGTTTTTTTTCTATTTTATCTAAAGTATTTAAAATTGGGAGTCTAATCCCAAATACTTTACCACACCCACTCTGAACCCCACACTTCTATCTTTAGCAATGAGTATCCAATGCACTCCCACTCTGGAAACTTGCGCCTGACTGATTTTAAATAATTAAAGTAATTATACTAATTACTTTTTTTGCTACCAATATTCAACGAAAATATTCCAAAATGTTTTAAATTGTCATCATCTGCTTGACATATTTCATTAAGAATTTCATGGGTGAAAATTTATCAGTTGATTTTTCCCTATAATTCACATGAGGATATATGCATTAATTATTCTCTTAGTAAGTGATATTATGATTGAAGGTAAAAAAGTGATGGACCGCACTTTGTCAATGATTAGCCAAACAGGCCGCACTTGAGCCGCTTTTTAATTAATTAGTCCAGCGTCTAAATTGTGTTGAGGAATTCAGCCTTAATTGCTAAAAGGGTCATGAAGACTATTCTCCATTTTAATTGCTGACGTTTTAGGTGGGACTGAGATATCAAATAAGTTTGTTCTAAACCGTATTTAATTTGAGGAGATTTCGAGGTCGCACTCAGTAAGGGCCACGCACGGTCTGAACCCTGCAGACTATCTCCCATTTGGCAAGGTGGATGTGGAGGTAAGGGATTTGGGATAAACATCGCACGATGTCTACCACTCAAATCAGTCTCACTCCGTTTTTAGGTAAGTGTGTAATCACTGCTAGTGGTGGATCCGACATGGTGGCACCTATCACCGCCATAGTCATCATGGAGTCCTTCATATTAAAAAATATTGGTTAAGGAAGGCATCCTCTAGAGAAGACAAATTTTAAAGGGAAATGGAGTAAATGTTTGCATGAGGTTTCATGCGTCTAGAAATCAAATTATATACAAGAAAGTGAATGTAGTATTCCTGAATTATATATGTATTATGTATTCGTATATGTTTATTTATGTGTATGCGAACACACCCTTTCAATCTCAATATTTTAACCTTCTTCAGGAACTAATGTCTCCTCAAATGTAAAGCCTCTCCAAAAGTTTAATTAAATTCCTCTGGGTGATTCCACACCCACTAAAAAGAAGGGGATACTGGGACAAATATTAATCCCATCACGGACTGAGTTAACATATATAGCATATTTAACCTCTGAATGTATTGATTTACATCTTATTTTAATTAAATTTAATAATTTAAATTATCCCTAAATTGGAGAGCAGAAAATTCGAATCTTTGTTAACTGTAACCCTTTCATTACAAATACCCAATCACGATACTAATTCACGATACGGAGTAAACCGATGCCCCCTCAATTAGGGAACAATTAATTATGAGGACAGCTGGTAATTATGAAGATTCATTAGGAAACCCCCCTCTAGTTGTTTTCAAAATAGTTTTTTCAAGTCCATTAAAGGATTGGAATCCTTGATACAAAGAAGGAGCAAGTGATCTACAGAGCTTCCCTAGCTCTATAAAAAATATATCGTGATGCATGACAGAATGAAGATCCCAGGAATATCTGTTTGATTAAGTCCTGCAGTGATAGGAAATGAAAATATGGAATGTTTTGATGTAGGATATACCGGTGTGGTGTTCCGAAAGTATTCAAAACATGTTTTGCTTTACGACTTTGTCACATCTAATGCAGTGAGGCGTATCACACGTCAGCGTATTTACTGAAATTGCATCTTAACCAAAGCACAATATTTACTGACCAGTCAAATAACTGAACCCACTGATACTGTGGATACTCGAATACAAGCTCCCATTGAACCGTGATCATGAGTATAATCGATTTATTGTCGAAAGGCCTTCTCAAAGTTCGCGTTCTGATGATACTAGCCATGTTTTCCTCCGTGAATGGACCGGTCCGAACAATACCTAAGCCCCCATATCCTCTTCTAATCTCCTCACCTCTGTGTATCAATTGCAACCTACACGCAATGTTACCCGTGAATTACATTAAAATTTCAATGTCATTTCACCAGTACTGGCAGCCTAAAAGTTACCTACAAAACTAATGTATAAATACAAATTTCCCCAAAAGGATATCTGTTCTCATATTCTACGCAGGTGTTTTTCATTTCCATTAATACCCACTCATCTAATCTTTATCCATCCACAAAATCTCAGTCTTAAATCCTCATGTACTGTGCTACTTACATCAGGTTCACATTGACAGCCGCACTCTAAGTCAGCGGTCCTTACGGACCTCAAAGACCACTAAACTCACAATTTTGAATCCCACGAACCAATAATAAAATTTTATAAGATTCTTACACTCACATATAAAATAATTTTGCTACCGTTTTAGCAGTTCGATTTTTTCGCAGGTATACCCATTGACGGTAACCCTAAGAAGGTTGGAAATATAATTAAATTGTATAATAAATATACAAACAAAATAATGCCACATTTCCACACAGACCACCAAAAGTTTCTCACGTACCATCAGTGAACCGCTTGCCACCGGTTGGCTACCGATGCTAAAACCAGTGTTTCCCTGCCGGTGGGGCGCGGCCCAGTAGTGGAAATTGCTAGCCTATATGCTGATACATTAGCAGGTTGATGTATTTTATTTCATACGTTTTGCTTTATATTTATCTAATATGTTGCTCCATTTCAAATGAATACGTCAAAAATTTAAGCGTTCTTCATAAAAATACTATTCATCCCTATCATATTAAGTTACATCAAATAGTAAAACAAGCACTTGGCACTTTGGCGGGATTTGGTTGTCTAGAGAATGTGGAAAGTGAGGCTTGAGACCATAAAGGTGGAGAGACTTGTAAAATAACCTTAAAGATTATCCTATTAGTGTTTTCATTTACTTTTTTGTTACCTGACATTTTATTCAAGAAAATCACTTACTCTTGGAAAACCCTACATATTCATCTACATCACTATGTATACCCCACAACAGTTAATAGCTTACAATTCACATTAATTGAAATTTGTATAAAAAAACTAGTAATATCTTTCCTATACGCATAATGCAGACGAGCATAAAGGATCGAAGGGGAAACTGCGTCTATCGCCCGGAAAACCTAATGGTTGATACATTTCAAATTCTATCGACAAAAACCCTTCTCGGTAGCGAAAGTAAGGTCCGCTGGCAGTTACTGACTTCTTGACTATTGACAGTTGTTCTTCCTCGACATTGAACAGGGATCCAAGAAAAGGGAAGGTATCCGCATTATCACTTACATACTCGTATTAAGGACCTACTCGATTGACCTGCACTCGGTAGCCCTATTCTTTTTAGCGGGTGCACTCGGTAGTCCTATTCTATTTTGCCTTAGTCATCTGACGATATTAAACGTGGAACAGGATTTAGGTGACTTGGCACGATAAGCCGTGCATCTAGGAAGATTCCCAAGGAGAAACGGACATGAAAAAAGTCTGACGGAACAGGGACTCGAAAGTTTAGAATTTTCCTAGATGCACAACTTATCGTGCCTAGTCACCTAAATCCTTTTCCTTGTTTTTTATCCTTAAGGGGGGTTCTCCTTCCATCACTTTGTATGGTCGGTGCTTCTGTGAGGCTGTGAACGATGCTGCCGAGTCGGACGAACTCACGCGCCCAATACCTACATAGTCTCCCAAACGGTATGGAGAAATCTTCTGGTGGAATAGCTCAATGGATAGAGCAACCGACCGGCAATTGGGAGACCTGGGTCGAGTTCCAGTTCCGTCAGACTTTTTTCACGTCCGTTTCTCCTTGGGATATTAAACGTTTTAAATACCTAAACTAAAATTCAGTAAAATAGCTTGAAACTGCGTATCATGAAGGTAATAAAAAATGTCTCGTACTTACCACGAGGAACTAAGTATAAAAAGTAATTAGCTGCTGATAGTTAAAGTATAGGAATATGAAAAACATCCAAAAGCCACCAGTTGTGGCTGAACTACAAAACTGGTAGTTCTCTGCCGATGTCTGATGATGCCCCTTTGGGAGGCGAAATATACATATAAGCAACTGTGAGTTACTTTTGATGGGTTTTGGATGTTTATCCTATTCTTATGAAGAACTAAGAATAGAAAAAGAAAGTTGGAACACGGCTGTTCATCATATAGAGGTTTAAAAACACTCCATAAGCAGTATTTCGGCAAGCGGAATTCGCGTTAAGAGACATTCGGGAAGCTCCGGATTATCGATTTCTGGGAAGTCCCAAAATCGATAATCCGGAGCTTCCCATTTGTCTCTTAACGCAAGTTCTCAGCTGATGTTTCGTATGGTTGTTCAATAAATGATATCAAGAATTATTTAAAGAAATCGTAAGTGAGAATCATATACTTTTAAAATGAATATACATTTTAATTTATTGCTTTCTGTATGATGAACGCATTGATTTCTATAAGAAATTGAAATACATGTATCAAATACCTAGTTAAATAATTTCACGATAACTAATGTTCAGGATAAATTTACAAATTATTCAGAGATATTTATACGGAAACATTAAATTCCACCGAGGTCATACCAATTGGGTGTCGGTCATGTGTCAACTTTCGAGTTGACAGAATGAACTTTTATATAAATATATACATCATGTGGGATGGTTCAGCAAGGGTTAATGCGGAGAAAGGGCAACCCGACAAATTTTCACAGAGAAAGTGAAATGAAATAATGAAAAGCTCTGCGATGAAATGCAATTTACATAATCAGTAAACTCCCCTTGTTGTTATTGCTTTTGTATACTTTTTAATTACTTGACTATGACCATTTTATAGGTTTTTGATTTATTGATGTGATTTTACTTAACTTGTTAACTATATTCATTTGCATTATAATCATTAACGTATTAATTTTATGATTCTGTTGATTTCCTTTAAACATTTTTTTTTATCGTTTATTTAAATTATATATTATATGTTTTCGCGATTTTTTTCACCCCCCTACTTTGCGGTTGCTTTCCTGCTTTCTAGCACAGCGGGATTCTTGTCTTCTTCAACCTTCAGTTGAGAAGATTTTTCCCCAAAACCCAAATGTTTTTGTGTTGTTTTTGTATTCTTTCTTTTGCCTCTTGATATTAAATTTAACTTTTGTAATAACAATTGAAGTAAGGTGGAAGAGAGGCCAACTTGGTCCATCCTAACCTTAATAAAGAGTTCATTTATTTATTGAACAGATGGAACAGGGACAGTTACATCTAAGAATTAAAAGAGCTGCAATAAGCTGAGCAAATAGTTGGGTGGTGTTTTGTTGGGTTGGATGGAGATGGGGCCTTTGTCCTCCATAACTAGAAACCATTAGCACTGTAACGAAACCTCAGGAAGTAAAAATCACATTGACGAGGAAAAGCCCTCCAGTACAATTTTTGTTCCATCAGGCCGCATTATGAACAGTTAAAGAAGTGTTCTTTTGCCTTGTTGACCAAATTCCTCACATGTATCAATATCTTCTCCATGAATTTTCTTAGATTTTTAAAGGATGTACAAAGCATTTTAACATTAAGAAGATACAAAAATGTTACCAATACAGTCACAGAAAATTACATGATGTTGGAGAATAGGGGGCGAGATATGATTTAACGTTTTATGTAAAAATTATTTTTTCTAAAGAACTAGCTGCAATCAGTCAGAAAAATAACCTATATTGCTGTGATAATTAATTGATGGTTGGATATTGTTTATAGAGATTTCAAATTCTTTTAATGATGGAGCTTCAAGACTGTAACAGCTATTTCGCGTGCTTATAAAACTGATAAATATTTAATTCAATCATTCAGATTCTCATTATTAGGAGATATGGTTTTGCTATCACTTTTTTATATAATTATCAGATATTTTTACTATTACTCTCATTATTTTGATATTAGAAGGAACACTAATAGCTGTTACCTAAACATCACGACGCATCGTCAAACATCTCTCTTTATCCACCTTACTAACGAAAGAGTTTGTTAAAATCTTTGTAATTTTATTTTAAGGAGGCACTCGTCACATGATTTACTTGTTAAAATAATTAAAAAATCAATATATTAAATATTTTATATAAGTTCTCACTTTGCTTACTTTTTGAATACGTAAAACAGTTTATTGATTATTTATGTTTATTTTAAACTAAGTTTCCTGAACTAAATCATTAATATTTATTTATCGTCATAATGACGACCATTAATTATTATTTCTATTTATTGTTCTGAAACAAAGTTCTTTCACTGAAGAATAAACTTCCACCGTAAATGCATACATTTAGTATCGTCGCTGATCTGTCTTTCCTCCGAGCTGACCGTCACTCCACTGCCATGGAACCGGGAGAGATAGCATCATCACGTCCCCATTCACGTCGAGGAAGAGCGCTATACTTAGACAAATTTATCACGCTTTAGGAAATAGTGGAGAACAGGACGGCTTCGGGAGAACGATGCGTCACTTGTTTTCGGACGGATAAGTGAAAGCGCAGTCGGCAAATGGAGTGGAAAGAGTAGGCGTCGGCTCAATGTAAGCGCCTGGAAAGGGTCTTAGCGTGATGAGCCCTCGGCTTTCAACGCCTCGTTACGAGGCGCAGCGTTTCCTCGCTCGGGGAAATTTTAATTGCCGGAAAAATAATGAGATTCTTAACTTTTCCGTTGAAAAAAGTTGGCGAAATCAACTTGGAGCGATTCCCGGAAATTTCGATTTTACTCATTTTCGTGGACATACATTGAGGGATTTTTCTGCGACTTTCAGCGTTCTCGAGCGTACCAAAGTTGAAAAACTGACAAGGTATGAGGCAAGGATTAGTCATAAAAGACTTAAAAATCCGTCATTACAATATGGTCGCATTGACATAAAATTGAAGATTCCAACAGCTGTATTACGAATGACATGTTAAGGATTTAGTTTTCATCCCAATTATTTTCTAAAGGGACAAATACGTAACGTGACAATCGATCGTATTATTTGAGATATTTTCATAATTCAGTATTTTAGTTCTTAACTTCTGATTGTCTTCAAGCTTCATACGCTCTTTTTGTGTATGTATTAAGGCATAACCAATGTAAATTGTAAATCCTTTGTTTCTATACAACTATGTATAAACAAGGTATAGGAATCCTATCTGTTGATCATGATCCCCATCAGTATGAAGGCTGGTCACCATTACCATTCATCTCTTTAAGATTTAGAAAGGAAATGAGACGACTAGGCGAGGTGAGAAGTGAGGTAATTTTCCCTTGCTTTTTCTTCACTTATTCAGTATACTAGAAGTGGAACACGTCAAAGTAAGTAATTAGCAGGGACTTGAATCCGTACCGTTGCGTTTGGATCGCTAGCATGCTAACCACTCTGCCTTCGTGGCCGGTGTGCCCCATCATCGTCATAAATAATTCTTTGTATTCCTAGTATTGTATGCTCTAGTATTCTTCACCGTTTCATCGCCCTCTATGGGAGTGAAATCAAAGTAAATTTTCTTCTGATATTAACTGAAAGTTTACGGAAATGTTTTCCCGCAAAGTCACCCTTTCCAGTTCACTCGTTTATTTGTAAATATCGCACCGGTAGTGGGTGTTACCATTCTCTGGATTACAACCTCGTCGTGGTGGAAGGGCTTGTGTGTTCCTATGATCTAGAGAGCTTAACTGGTGGGAACTATGTTCCTGGTAGGGTCACCCATGCCAGAGTGGTCAATAGGTAGGGGCCAGACGAAAGGTAGTCCACGCAGCGCCTGTACCTCAGGGAGGCGGCTGCAAAGGCGTCTGTACCCCAGTGGGGCGGCCATTACAAGTGATGGTGTCACGTAAAGAACACTGTTCAGGAAGGCAACCAATCGGGGAAATGAGGGTATTAATCTAAGTCTTAAGTCTAGAATTTAAAAAGGATGTATGTGCATGTTTCGTCGATTTTGAAAATGCTTTCGATAGAGTCCAATGGCCAAAACTAATGGGAACTTTAAAGAAAATTGGGTTTGTTGTGAATGAATAGCGTGCTCCGCTTTCGTACTTTCCTTTTCTAGCACGAGTAGTTTAAATTGCTTATCCTCTTTGTCCCTAATCTGTCAATCACGTTTCCTACTTCAGTTTCCCTTTCTCTTTTTAATTTTAAAGATTAAACAAACATTTAAAAGACTGTGTAATCTTTTATTATAACGGTGAACATTTACTATAATTTCTAGTGAACAAATAGTGACCCGTAGAAGTATGGACTGTATGCATAACAAAATTTACGGGTGTATTATATATATTTATTTCGTCCACGCAAACGATGTATTTATGTTAAGTTTAAAATTAGACGAACAATGTACGTGATGTATGTAAACTAGTATGTATAATATATACTATATTAGGTATAGAAAGGTGGGCCGGAAAATCTCGGAAACTACACGGCAGATTTTGTCAATATTTCAGGGAAACCCCAGTAAGTATTTATTAATCTATTGGTAAAGGTATCAAAAGAATTAAAGGATATGAACGCTCCGTAATCACCTATGATAAACGAAAAACGGCCAAAAAAAATTCAAATTTATAATGTTTCAGTTCGATGTAGCACGCCTTTTCGTTATCCGATTGTAATAATATTTTACATAATTTATTTTCTGACCATATGGAACAAATTCAGGTGGCGTTCTGAAATAAATACATAAAATAAATTTTTCCCCTATGAATAAGGACCACCCTAATATAAACATTATATAAACTATATACATATTCACGAATTATGTGTCATCGATTTAAATAATAATAATATGAAGTGCAATTTTTCTTCTTTTCTTAAGTTGTGAACTCTGTGTATTCGCTTTTTTTTACCCCCCTTTCTTTGTGGTTGTTTTCCCGCTCAGTGGGGTAATTGTCTTCTTCAACCTTCAGTTGAGAAGATTTTTCCCCAAACACCTAAATATTTTTGTGCTGTTGTTGTATTTTTTCTTTTACTTCTAAATATTAAATTTAATCTATGTGTTAACAGTTGAGACCAACATGGCCTATCCTTGACTTAATAAGGAGTTAATTCATTCATTCTTTATTTTTCCTTTTTCTACTTTCATCAACTCATCAGTTGGATAAAGAGTTCAAAAACAATAGCAACCACAAGAATTTGAAGCAATCTCCTTCATAACGATTAAAGAGAAATCAGTTCTCATAACTGGTGTGTGTCAAATATCAAATTGGTATTGACTAAATTTCCTTTGGCGTAAGCAAATGGAACGTTAGTGGGATCATTTCACAGTAGCCTTTGCAACACCAAAAATAAGAAAGTAAGTCACTAAATTGGCACCTTGAGGAGTACGGGATATACTCAAGGATAAACAGGTGAGAAAAAAGCGACATGACTGAGACTCGAGCCCAGGTCTCCCACTTTCCGGGTCTGGACACCGCGTCTCTTCGTCACTGTTGTGGAATTGCTCTGTGAAAGAGACACGGCATGTTCCTTTAGTGGTCATAATACCTGAACGGAAAGTGGGAGACCTGGGTACGAGTTCCGGTCATTTTGCGTTTTTCCACATCTGATAATCCTTGGGCTTTACAAAACAATTGACTAAAAACAGAATGTAAACATTTTCGTGGCTTAGCTACATCATAAGTCAAATAATTCACCTTAAAAATTTCCTTCGTAGTTTACTAAGAAAATATAGATTTTCCTTCGTAATTTCAAACTTTTAGTTTCATTCGACCATCACGGTGTCTAAGCGTTTTAGGAAATGATTTTAAACAGTAAGTATCCTTTTGAATCTATTGAACCACATTTGTGAAATACGCAAACCACATCATACATTGCATACCTGAAGTATCTAATTTGTATGGATTGTACGTTTTTGTTCATGTATAATATGAGGGACGTCCTTTATCATGATATCGCAACCTTTATTCGGGATATCTGACCCTCCTCTCTCAAGAAGTGTCTCGGCGTCTTTCATACCTTCTGTCACAAAGAGCTGTTTATTCACACCCTTACTTTCCTCTGTCACACACTGTCATAGTGTTCTTTATACCTCCTGACACAATGCCACATATTCCCACAAGCATCTAAAAGTGCTGTCTCTTTCGAAAGGTCCCGAAGAAAATTCGAATTAGAATCGAGTTTCCCACTGTAGAGGATTTTGCACTACAAAGGGGAATTTAGGGAAAAGGGAACTGAAATATCGTGACTAACTTGTTAACTTATCATTCAACAGTTATAGTAACTAATAAATTATATGATTTCCTTCCCTACATCCGTTATTAATTTCCCACTGTTTTCTAAAAAAATTTAATCGAAAAAAAATGATATAATATTTTAAATTATTATTTTTTTTTGAATTGTGTAAACTTTCCAGAATTAAAAAGAAACCCGATTAATAAGTGACGTTAAAGAGTTGTCAATAAAATTAAAATATTATCCTCAAATTAACGTTTCAAATGAAACAGCTGAATTACGAGATTTCTAAACGTTTTTTAGCCTTAAACCGTTTTACTACAAATTTCTTGTATAACTATTTTAGAAATAATGTTTTATCAATTTCTCCTATAATATGAATTGTACTAATACGTCTTTTTACTCTGTTCGTTCCCGGTTTTGTGATGTTTAAAGTATACAAATAACCAGCTAAAGAATCCTCAAAAGGCGGAAACCTTACATAAATTGCACATTTCAGTTTTTAAAGTCATTTATATAGCATAAAGCATCTTAATCATGTGAAAATAATGAAAAATAATAAAAAATTATTTTTTACGGTTTTCATCAGCAACTGTTATGAATTTATTAGGTTCATTTCCGAGGAAGAGTATCAAAGCGCAGGTTTTTTTCATGAGCGCCTTATCTTGAGTAGTATCCTTCAGAGTGGCTACAATTGATTTTCAGGGAGACACAAGTTAATGAAGTAGAAAGTGATGTCTTACAGTTCTAAAAAATATAACGGAACATTGAGCAGTGATTTTAGTGCACCGTTGCAATTGAGGATACCACACTAGATTTTATCATTTATGAAACTAAGGTTCTGGAAGTAATTCACGTCAAATAATAGATCACCGCTGGGTATCAGCTGGAGTAACCACACGGGTTAGTACACTTACTTCCATACAGAACATTAAGCGTTATAGTAGTTATGTTAAGTCACAATAAATAGAAAAGCGTTCGGAAGAATACGAGCATGAAAGAAAAAAAATTAGAACACGGCTGATAATGAAGTAGAGGTTTCATAACACTCCATAACTCGTATGTCGGCAGGCAGAACTCACGTTTAGGGACAAACGGGAAGCTACGGATAACAGATTTCTGGGATTCCCACCTCAGACCCATCATATTTTCAATGAACTCTTCTACGTATAATGTATTTATAACGATTTCTGGGAAAATCCGTATGCGCATTTCAGAGACAATGCCTCCATATCGACGAGCCGTTGATAATGGATGCATTGTCTCTGAAATGCGCACAGGGATCTTCCCAGAAATCAGTAATCCGGAGCTTCTCGTTTGTTTCAATACGTGAGTCCCGCCTGCCGACATACGGATTACGGAGTGTTTCTAAACCTCTAAGATTAAAAACTTGTTTAGCAAAACTTTGAAACAAATTTTTCTCTTTTTTAAAGTATATTATTCTTTAAATCGTCATTGATATTACATTATTAAGCATGCAGTTGTTATAGATTCGCGTATGTTTCTGGTGATTAATTTTCATTTCTTTACTACATGTGCAAATGTACTTTATTGTGTGTCCTCGTGTGGCTGAGTAGTTCTTCTTCTCATCTATTTCTAACTAATTACCGTAGATTTGTGAACATTCCTAAGACAACTTATTTTTGTGTGTTTTGTGCTAAAATACACTATCCGAGATGTAATCTTCGGTTTTATGTGTTCAAAATCTTCTAATTTTCCGCAAACTATCTCTTTTTTAAGGTATTTCAATGTACAAAAATCTGTATGCGTTATACGGAAGAGGAAACGATCTGATATGATATTATCCTTTGTACGAAGCTTGTAGGAGTAGTATTTTAATCTTTAAATGTGAATGCACAATAGAAATATAGTCCAAGCAAGAAATATTTCAATCCGTAAAAATTCTATTTTGTATCAACCAACCATAATTTCACCTAACTTTCCTGATAATATTTGTATCAAATCATATTTATACGTTATTTATACGTTAAACATGCAAAATGATGGGAAAGGAAGGCGGTTACATACGTAATTGGAAAGCACCAGACGGATGAGAGTGTCAATGAAATGTTAGATCATCTAGGATGGAAATCGTTAACGTCGAGGAGGAAGAAATCTAATTAGCGGGTGTATTTAACGCGTGGAACTCTAAAGATGGCTGGGGCTACGAGCCTACGAGCGAGGTTTCATGCTCCTAACAACATTGGACGCGGCGATCACCGATTAAAAATAAAGGAACGTGAACAGAATTTTGATGTGGCGAAATATTTATTTGCTAATCAAAGAATGTAACCTGCAGGACTTCTCATTCCAATGCCGAAAAATCTTAACATTTTCAAAATTATGATTAAAATTTGGTCAACGTAAATGATTCTCTTCTTTTAATAACTTTTAAAATCATAAGTATTTGACTATACTTTCAGATTTTTCATGAATAATGTACAATTTCGTATCAAAAAATATCAATTTTATTGTTTCTGAGTTGTATGTAATTAAACTAAAAATTATCAGCTCTCTCTATTTTTTCTAGAATATCATTTACTTACGTTTTACGCCATTCAAGAAGAGAAACTTCGTTCATACAATTAAAATTTGACTAGAGAATTTTCTATGCTGCTTCAAATTCCCCTTTTCATTTAAATCCAGCATACCCTTTGCTTCATTTCCTTTCTAAACTCTAGAGACCTTTTCCTTCTTCAGGATTTTCCTTTTAGACATATCAATGCATATTTTTTTACTCGCTAAATTTTATACTTAATCCTCCTTTGGTCCTTCACAAAGCTGGCTGAAAGCTATTTCTCTGTTTTTCATTCCCTTTCTGTATATTCTCTTGCCATTACATCTTATACTATCATACTTATTATAACACATATTTTAACAAGTAACTTAAATCCATTCTCTCCCCACGTTTAACACGAGCGAAATTCATCTCTGCAAACACATCACGATCTCTTGGTACCCATCTATTAAGCCTTACAAAGCTGAGTTAGTCTCTTTCCACTTATCTCACTAAAATGAATGCTTTCAATTCGCTTTCATGACGAATTTAATATAGATATACACAGGAATTGTCCACGAGGAGGTTTAGGGCAATGGAGTAAATACTGCATTGCTTAGAATCAAACGGCATGAATACTTCCGCCCAGAATCCAATGAAAATATCAACTGATTAATTTTAACACATATACCCTGGGAATCACCAGCGTTATTTTTGTGGCATAACTGAACGAGTCATCCTCTCGCATGCTTTCTTCAATTTTTGGCACTGTTCTCATGAGGGGGGTTTGAACCCCCAACACCACCCTTTGGATAAACCGCTGCATATACTCAAACAAGCACACGCACATATGCGCACACATACTCGTTTTAGATGGAATTGGGAAGGCATCCGTGAACGACCGGATTGAAAATGACTGATTATGATAAATAAGTAAATATATATCTTTGAACACGTAATTTATGATAAATATATTTAGATGTCATTGCCATTAACACATATAATTAGAATTTCATTTATTTCCTTATCCACTGTGTTAAATTGATCAGAAGTGATTGCTTCCTCAACGTGGTAGAGCTCTGATTGAAGACTAAATAAGTTGTTAATTCACCGAATATTTCGAGGAAAACCCATCCACAAATCTTATCGCCTTGAGAGTCTTTGAAAAAGCCTCATCGCTTGAATACTTGAGTGGGGCATTTGGCAGAACACGGAGTGCGTAGGTGGCCGACAAAGAAACGTATTAAGACGCCCTTACCTCCTGGAACAATTGGACAATATTTGCTTACTCGGAGAAGTTACTAGATTCCCTCATCTCCGTCTCTTTGTCGTGATAAAGACTTTCGCAAAACTTCCTTGTCAACCTACGCCGTCACCCACGCCCGAAAACAAACTTCCTTACACAAATTCGGGAATTGACTCCACGACTCATGATAGAGAGATAGGTCACCGGCATTAATCATACCTCAAAGGCGGAAAATTTCAAAAATTAAGCCTTAATTCATGATTATATACCAGTACAAGCTCTGAGTGATCTTAGTTAACGATTTCATGCATTTTATCGTCACCATGTGTACTTATATAGAATGGTATAAATTAATATGTAACTCAGTAATAATTCCATCATATTTTTAGTTAAATGACCTGTTCACTAGTTAACCTATTTTGGCAATGAGGGTGTTTAGAGTTATTGAGTAAACATTGCATTACTTACAATCCAGAGGTAGGAATACTTCTGCCCTAAATCTATTGAAATTATAAACTGATTTATTTTAACAAGTATGCCCTTCGAATCTCCAATGGCTTTTATATGGGATAATTACGAGAGGGCGTCCTCTCGCATGCTTACGTTTATTGTTAGCTCTGTTCTCATAAGAAGAGTGAATCCCCAAAACCAACCCTTTGACTATGCCCATTTAGTTAACATTGAAATAACATACGAAAGTGCGGAGCTTATTATTAAATATGTATCGCTAAAGGTAGTAATTGATACGCGAAATATTTCATGAAAGTGTAGATGCAAAACTTGTATTTATAAAATTTTTGTACATAGGACTGGACCGTATGTTGGAGAAGTGTGAACATTTTCACGACAAAAGTATCGATATTTTAAAACTTCAGCTGATGTATGCCACTTTCGATTCTTCTGTTTGTGAACTCTTGTTGTGAAGTTAATGCCTCCAATTAGCTACCACTGCTTTTAGGCCCCAGTTGTTATTTATTCCTATTTCATATTAATGTAAATTATTATTAGAGATTAGTTTATTCAGTGCGCTGTCAAAGATACGTTTGCAATTCATGAACATTAATATGTCATCCATTCACTCTGACGTGGCTTAAATTAGATATCTTGCAATTTTTTACCTAATTCTACTCAAACTTCAATTTTCAGTTCGGCGTTTACATATTTAAAAAAATTAGTTACGCCTCGATTTTATTTTCATGTTCCGGCGCAAATTGGAAATCAATCCAACCGTTGATTTGTTTCTTTTTCGTGAAGACAGCGGCATTTGATCTAGAGTCGTTTTGATCTATTTGCAGTAACACATCCTATAGTAGATGATTGTAGTATTTGCATAACTTGAAATTTTCATGATTGATGTTTTCCTTCTGTATTCCTCTGTTTAGTTTAAAGTGATAAGTTTGTTCGCATTTCCACGAAGAGGAATGCATTATCTCTTAAGTAAGAAATTTACTCGACCGGCCACATAAGATATTTTGTCTATTAAAGTTTGTAGTCTCAAAACGTGAAAATGAATCCTTTTCTTACATGTGATGTTTTACCAAACTTTTTATTTCCGACCTTTACATCTCCAGCTACTTTATATTATGATAGTTATCTTATTTAACTTTCTAAGGCTTATCTTTAAGGCTCAGAGGGACTCATGAGAAATATTTAAAACTCTTAACTTATTCCACCCTAAATTATATCGAACCAATCAGTTGGATTTTGAAAAAGTAAACGAAGTAACGATTTAACCGATAGTTAAATAAATAAAGCTAAGATAGTAATACGATTAATTTGTTTTTCAACGCTTACATAAGTATTCTACCTTTTGGTAGGCTTTTGTGCCTTGATATTCGTTATTCAATGCCATTTCTTTCGCTTCTTGGTAATTATTTTCTAACACTCCACAGAATTTTATTTGGAGCATTTTACTTTCCTTCGAATATTACTTTCGTTCGAAATTCCTGCTTTTGTAACAGACAAAATACCGTTCTGGGACGGAGACTACCTAGAAGTTCTACGAAAGCATCCAAGCAACAGTAGCATATGCTCTTGAATTTCCCGTTTTATTACCTTTAAAACTAACTTTGGAGACGTGACGGTCATAATTTAAAAGTCAATAAACGCGAGAAAAATGCTCAAATTTTCAAAGCGAAACTTAAATCCTAAACTATGCCTCCTCACGGCTCTCTCCTCTTTTGTTATAATCTATCATTATGCTTTATTACTTCTTAGTTCTTAGTTATTTTACTATATACCTAGGATTTTCGATATTATACTTAAAAACCATATTGTATATATCTTATTCTCTATTAATTACTGAAATACACCCATTATAAATGTGACTACATTGAATCTCAACCATACCTTTTAGATAATTTTTGTCAATCTTGATATTTACCGGATTGAAAATGACTGATTATGATAAATAAGTAAATATATATGTTTGAACACGTAATTTATGATAAATATATTTAGATGTCATTGCCATTAACACATATAATTAGAATTTCATTTATTTCCTTATCCACTGTGTTAAATTGATCAGAAGTGATTGCTTCCTCAACGTGGTAGAGCTCTGATTGAAGACTAAATAAGTTGTTAATTCACCGAATATTTCGAGGAAAACCCATCCACAAATCTTATCGCCTTGAGAGTCTTTGAAAAAGCCTCATCGCTTGAATACTTGAGTGGGGCATTTGGCAGAACACGGAGTGCGTAGGTGGCCGACAAAGAAACGTATTAAGACGCCCTTACCTCCTGGAACAAGTGGACAATATTTGCTTACTCGGAGAAGTTACTAGATTCCCTCATCTCCGTCTCTTTGTCGTGATAAAGACTTTCGCATAACTTCCTTGTCAACCTACGCCGTCACCCACGCCCGAAAACAAACTTCCTTACACAAATTCGGGAATTGACTCCACGACTCATGATAGAGAGATAGGTCACCGGCATTAATCATACCTCAAAGGAGGAAAATTTCAAAAATTAAGCCTTAATTCATGATTATATACCAGTACAAGCTCTGAGTGATCTTAGTTANGAGTATCATTACCATCGCAATGCGCTTAACTTAAAATAATATGATTTTTATGAAATTATTTTTCGCAACTAAATATTATTATATATTTCTAATAAAAATTATATTTCAACATAGATAACCATACATCAAGGAATAGCAAACGAATAAAAATACAGAGTAACATTCAACTTTAAAAAATATACATTTTGAGATCTCAAATGCTAATTTTTGTACAATATCATCAAGTACGTCTCAAATTTTATTCTCTGTGCTAAAGGGAGCCAAATTGCTCAGCCCGTCTTGGCCCATCGACGAACGCAAGAGTTTTATGATAATTTTGAGTTTCGAAAAAGATCGTTTCCCAGGAGCAACAGTCACCTGAAGTGTCAATAAAACACGCAAACCCATTTGCAAATTAGGAAAGACTCCGATCAAATCTCTAGTGAAGATATATTCAGAAACCTAAAGGATTTATTCTTGGTACTAGAAAATCTTTTATTGATTTCGATGTTTCAATTTAATCCACTGCACGAATATTCCTCTCCCGTCTTCGGTTACCCGTAATTCTATTCTCTGTGGCTTTGTTGGGGTAGGATTGAGACTGATGGGTCTCTTTTAACATATATCCCTTAAAATTGTGGAAAATATTGATCCATAATTGTGTTTTGACCAGCGATGCAAAATTTATCCGGTTTATCTAAGATAAACAGAAATTTTTGGACGAAAGTTACGAATTTCGTTTATTTTTCTAAGGGTAAAAGCAATTACACCACCCCACCAACAACTTCTTTAACAACGGCGGAAATATATTCAAAACGTGAGTTCTTGCCTTGCATATAGACTAAAAGAATACATATTTAAAGCGCGGGTTGCGGCTCTACAGGCGAGAAGGGAGAGAAGGCTGCCTATGGCCGAGGAACTCTCCATAATCTGCCAAACTTTCAAATTTCAATGACTGTTAAGTATCCTCTCAACGGAGATAATACGCTACTTGTTACTCATCTAACTGTCCCTGGTTTGACTCCAGACGAGTAAAAGCGTTTCCACAAGAAATCCATATGAATTTCACTTTTATCGCTTGCAGACTATTCCTTTCGCAAAATTCTGTTAGTAAGAAAAGTCGTACGAAGTCAATAGAAGTTCCAAATTGATAGATTCAACTTTAATAGACTATATGAAGAAGAGGTACTTTTAAAAATCAGTGTTCATAATGATAAATAGCGCGCTCAAATTTACGATGAATTTTGAGGATTTCTTAATCAGCTTGATTATGCATATTACAAGGGGGGCAGTTATTTTTTGCTTTTCTAGAGGAGAAATAATCCTTTCTTGAGTACAGGAATAAGCAAGGGAAGAAATTTCGGGGATTTAAGAAGATTTTCAGCAAAAATTAGGTGTATGAATAAAATTTCGGTGTTTTCGAAAGCTTGAGTTACCGGGTGGATTTACATCTGAGTTCTTTAGAAAACTTCTTTTGATCAATTTCTGTCTTTATTTTCTCATCTCAGATTGAATATTTCGTTAACGTATTACAAAACTACTTTTAAAGTGAACGTTTCCCCATCAAACGCGATCTCACTAATAATAATTGCCTATGGGAGGTTTTTGGAGGGGTTTCCCTACCGTCCTTGGGCAAATGCCAGGCAATCCTATGTTTAACATGTTATGCTCCTCTCCAACACTGCCACCTGGCTAAAAGGCCAAATTGCAGTGAAGATGAAAATAAATAAAAAAATAAATAAATCGACAATATGTGCGTTTCGTTGAGAAAATAGTTTTTCCTCTGTTTCACTAATTAAATTCACATTGTAACGTTACAATTCACATTGTAACTGCGTATCATGAAGGCAATAAAAAATGTCTCGTACTTACCATGAGGAACTAAGTATAACAAGTAATTGGCTGCTGATAGTTAAAGTATAGGAATAAGAAAAACATCCAAATGCCACCAGTTGTGGCTGAACTACAAAACTGGTAGTTCTCTGCCGATGTCTGATGATGCCCCTGTGGGAGGCGAAATATACATATAAGCAACTGTGAGTTACTTTTGATGGCTTTTGGATGTTTATCCTATTCTTATGAAGAACTAAGAATAGAAAAAGAAAGTTGGAACACGGCTGTTCATCAAATAGAGGTTTAAAAACACTCCATATGCAGTATTTCGGCAAGCAGAATTCGCGTAAAGAGTCATTCGGGAAGCTCCGGATTATCGATTTCTGGGAAGTCCCAGAAATCGATAATCCGGAGCTTCCCGAATGACTCTTTACGCGAATTCTGCTTGCCGAAATACTGCATATGGAGTGTTTTTAAACCTCTATTTGATGAACAGCCGTGTTCCAACTTTCTTTTTCTATTCTTAGTTCTTCATAAGAATAGGATAAACATCCAAAAGCCATCAAAAGTAACTCACAGTTGCTTATATGTATATTTCGCCTCCCACAGGGGCATCATCAGACATCGGCAGAGATCTACCAGTTTCGTAGTTCAGCCACAACTGGTGGCTTTTGGATGTTTTTCTTATTCCTATACTTTAACTACCAGCAGCATTACTTTTTATACTTAGTTCCTCATGGTAAGTACGAGACATTTTTTATTGCCTTCATGATACGCAGTTACAATGTGAATTGTAACGTTACAATGTGAATTTAATTAGTGAGACAGAGGAAAAACTATTTTCTCAACAAACGCACATATTGTCGATTTATTTATTTTTTATTTATTTTCATCTTCACTGCAATTTGGCCTTTTAGCCAGGTGGCAGTGTTGGAGAGGAGCATAACATGTTAAACATAGGATTGCCTGGCATTTGCCCAAGGACGGTAGGGAAACCCCTCCAAAAACCTCCCATAGGCAATTATTATTAGTGAGATCGCGTTTGATGGGGAAACGTTCACTTTAAAAGTAGTTTTGTAATACGTTAACGAAATATTCAATCTGAGATGAGAAAATAAAGACAGAAATTGATCAAAAGAAGTTTTCTAAAGAACTCAGATGTAAATCCACCCGGTAACTCAAGCTTTCGAAAACAACGAAATTTTATTCATACACCTAATTTTTGCTGAAAATCTTCTTAAATCCCCGAAATTTCTTCCCTTGCTTATTCCTGTACTCAAGAAAGGATTATTTCTCCTCTAGAAAAGCAAAAAATAACTGCCCCCCTTGTAATATGCATAATCAAGCTGATTAAGAAATCCTCAAAATTCATCGTAAATTTGAGCGCGCTATTTATCATTATGAACACTGATTTTTAAAAGTACCTCTTCTTCATATAGTCTATTAAAGTTGAATCTATCAATTTGGAACTTCTATTGACTTCGTACGACTTTTCTTACTAACAGAATTTTGCGAAAGGAATAGTCTGCAAGCGATAAAAGTGAAATTCATATGGATTTCTTGTGGAAACGCTTTTACTCGTCTGGAGTCAAACCAGGGACAGTTAGATGAGTAACAAGTAGCGTATTATCTCCGTTGAGAGGATACTTAACAGTCATTGAAATTTGAAAGTTTTGCAGATTATGGAGAGTTCCTCGGCCATAGGCAGCCTTCTCTCCCTTCTCGCCTGTAGAGCCGCAACCCGCGCTTTAAATATGTATTCTTTTAGTCTATATGCAAGGCAAGAACTCACGTTTTGAATATATTTCCGCCGTTGTTAAAGAAGTTGTTGGTGGGGTGGTGTAATTGCTTTTACCCTTAGAAAAATAAACGAAATTCGTAACTTTCGTCCAAAAATTTCTGTTTATCTTAGATAAACCGGATAAATTTTGCATCGCTGGTCAAAACACAATTATGGATCAATATTTTCCACAATTTTAAGGGATATATGTTAAAAGAGACCCAT
>KZ308624.1:401140-434949 GCA_000376725.2 Ladona fulva
AATGTTTATATCTTAACTGTGTATGTACATAATTGTATGTGTCTTATGTAATGTATTGCCTACGGGAGGTTTTTGGAGGGGTTTCCCTCCCGGCCTTGGGCAAATGCCGGGCAATCCTATGTTTAATATGTTATGCTCCTCTCCAACACTGCCACCTGGCTAAAAGGCCAAATTGCAGTGAAGATGAAAATAAATAAAAAATAAATAAATCGACAATATGTGCGTTTGTTGAGAAAATAGTTTTTCCTCTGTCTCACTAATTAAATTCACATTGTAACGTTACAATTCACATTGTAACTGCGTATCATGAAGGCAATAAAAAATGTCTCGTACTTACCATGAGGAACTAAGTATAAAAAGTAATGCTGCTGGTAGTTAAAGTATAGGAATAAGAAAAACATCCAAAAGCCACCAGTTGTGGCTGAACTACGAAACTGGTAGATCTCTGCCGATGTCTGATGATGCCCCTGTGGGAGGCGAAATATGCATATAAGTAACTGTGAGTTACTTTTGATGGCTTTTGGATGTTTATCCTATTCCTATGAAGAACTAAGAATAGAGAAAGAAAGTTGGAACACTACTGTTAATGCAATAGAGGTTTAAAAACACTCCATAAGCAGTATTTCGGAAAGCAGAATTCGCGTAAAGAGTCATTCGGGAAGCTCCGGATTATCGATTTCTGGGAAGTCCCAAAATCGGTAATCCGGAGCTTCCCATTTGTCTCTTAACGCAAGTTCTCAGCAGATTTTTCGTATGGTTGTTCAATAAATGATATCAAGAATTATTTAAAGAAATCGTAAGTGAGAATCATATACTTTTAAAATGAATATACATTTTAATTTATTGCTTTCTGTATGATGAACGCATTGATTTCTATAAGAAATTGAAATACATGTATCAAATACCTAGTTAAATAATTTCACGATAACTAATGTTCAGGATAAATTTACAAATTATTCAGAGATATTTATACGGAAACATTAAATTCCACCGAGGTCATACCAATTGGGTGTCGGTCATGTGTCAACTTTCGAGTTGACAGAATGAACTTTTATATAAATATATNTCTTTTAAGCCACAATTTATTTATCAATTTTTATTTCTCCTTCGAAAATTATCGGGAAGTTCGGTTACTTAGGAATATATGCGATTACTAGTATTATTATCAAACTATTGCGGAGTACAATGTAAGGCATGGGTTACAGTACTGGATATCGACTGAAAATACAAGTAAGATGTTTTTGTTGTGGTCCTGCTGGGAAAATACTGCAGGAATGAGATGTAACAGCCGTGTTCATTTGTAATACCAGGAGATGTCAACATGGCTGAACAGAATGAGAAATGATTAGATGCGTCACGTCACGACATCACTACTAGATAATGTTTAGGCAAAGAGCTTAAGATGGCAAGATCACGTATGTCGAATGAATAAAGATAAATGGCCTAAATGATAGTGCCGTGTGTTTCAACTTAATAAATGAAAAGGAGATTACTTGAGAACTCAAGGGAGGATGAGTCAGAAGTGTGAGGATGGAAAAGACTATGCGAAGTTGAGAAGATCGAAAACGGTGAAGATTAGGATGTGGAAAAGGATGTTACTGTGGTAACAACTGGCAATAAGAGGAAGCACGATTGTTAATGTATTATAAAATCCCTCAAACTGATGTTGCGTTAAGGTATTTACTTTTACTTACTTAATTTTATGCTGAATTTGAATAAAATTTTACCCCCACTTTCCGCCTTGAACCACGTTGAACGGTAAAATCTCCTCCGACAGAATTTTTCTGCGTACGTTAGGATTATTCCCCTTTCCTTTCTCTTATTTACGCTCACGAGTCAATATTTGCCAACTGTGCGAACTTTAATTCTATAGGGGTTAAGGCAGCGCGTGCAGGAAAGAGAAAGAAGGCAGAGAACGCATTTTTCTCCACGCGAAAGTGGAAAGTTGGGCTGAAAAGGCGTTGGAATTTGTGATTAATCTGTTGCGGACCATTGTTTCTTCCGGACCTTAATATTTAGATTACGAGATGATATGGTCCGCTATTCAAGCAGTTTCTGCAAAAAAGATGAGCACCGAAATAAAGGACGACGCAACAAAAGAATGATTAATGAGGTGCGTGGAGGAGCGGTCGAGGATGTAATTTTTCGGCAGCCGCTCGAAAATTCGCCGAGTTGTTACTTGCCAGTTGCCGCGCTCACGTCTGTAAGCTCAAGGTGTTTATGTATCCAGAAAACCCAACCGAAGCAAAAAAGAGATTAATTAAAAAAAATTGCAAGTTGACTTTTGCTTTGTTTGTGTTGGAAGGTATTTTCTCACAGATGTAAACCGAACGGTTTCCGGCCGTACTTTCATTGAGTATTTCCTACTCGAGTACTCAATTGAAAAATTATGATGTACTTAATTTCAAACTTTTTCTACGATATTATGTTACGAAATGTGCTGGTTATTATAAAAGTACGTTTAAAACCTAATCTAGATCTACATATGTACTCTATGCACCATGACTTCTCCGCCTCTATTATTATTGTCGCGTGTCGTTCGCGAAAAATGCATTCTTGAAGCGATTCGTTCTAGCATCTATTTTTGTGATCTCTCAGTATCAAAACATCCCATGTAACAGGGAGGACGCATAAAATCAGCTACATCCTCTAAGAATGTGTCTTATTTGAACTTATAAAGTAAATTTAGTTTTTGTTTGAATCTTATATCCTCCAGAGATTCCCATTCTGCGTCCAATCTTAGTAACGCTCACTGATTCACTGAATCACACATTGTTTTACGAAACGTATCGCCTTTTGCTATAGTTTGTCTAGTTTTTTAATACAACACTTTTCGGCAGGATCCCGTACCTTACACGCATCCTCAAGGTGAGGACTAACCAAAGAAAAAAATTCATTTTCAGTCATATAGCATATCCAAAAATGAAGCTGGAAGAAATGATTTAGACTTACCCAGAATGGAAATGAAAAGGGGTTTCCTGTTACTCAAACAAATGTTTCCTAGAATTTAGAGTCTCGTTGCAATAGAAAATGTGAAAGAATGAAGTATCGTAGGCTAAAGGAAAGTACTCCGAAACTAACAAGTTTTCATTTCTTCAGAAAATATCCGCACCAGAATGTCTCCAAAGCCTTTTCCATTAGAAACCCTTATATATGTTCTTCTTTCTGAAATATCCGTAAAAGCATGACATTTCAACTTTTTGTAGTAAAAGAAAACCAATAACAGTGTTAATAACACAAAGGTGGCATTAAATTTACTTTTAAACGTTCCAAGAGCATGAACTCCAAGAGTTATAACTCGTAGGAGTTAAAAAAATTACACAGTCATACAAAATAGGCAATTAGGAATAAATATCTGAATATCTCGTCAAAATTAAGTTAACATCTTACATTAAGGATGGAAATGGTTAAAATCATAACAGTTCAATATTTTCTTAAATGAATTCTTCGAGGTAAACACTGTCTCTTCCAGTTTGAAAGTATCTCCTCCTCCTTCGTTTTATGGTAAGCCATTTTGCAAATTTTCGCCGAAATATATACTTTATACGATGAAAAAATGCCGCCGTGGAGTGCTTTTGCTAATTAATGCGATCAAAATATTTTTGCCACGTCTTACTTCATTCTTATGCCCGTTGCAAAAGTGCCCAGTTACGTTTACAGAAAACTTTTGGACACATTTAGGTTATTGCGTTGGATCTGTGATTTCGTCAACCGACTTTCACAGTCAACCGTTGTCGAGTCACGTACTCCGACGGAACCCCACGTTTTTGACCTCTGAACTAACCGAAACTCTCTCTTGCAACGGTAGGATTCGTACCTCGGATTTTTCTATCTAAATTTCCTAGTAGTTGGCCCTCACATGCGCCGTTCTCAGAGCTTAATGCTCACTTAATGTTCCTTAATTTTCTAGAAGAAAATTGAATCTTTTCGGTGGGTTAATAACCGCAAAGCATCCGCGGAAGGAACTTGGTAGCAGTATTCTAATTGAAGTAACAAGAAGTTGCCCTAAAGAACCGTTTAGCATGGGGTGCATACATTTGTAAGAACTGACAGTTAGGGTACTTAGTAAGGGTTCTGTTGTGCTGTTGGCAGGCAGGATAACTGGACCCCTTGATGTAGTGTTTGGCAGTTTGGTAGAGTACTAACCAGTGGGAAGCGTCTCACTTGCGGGACTCACAAGCCTGTACATTAGAACTTAAAGAAATTGCAGCTTTTTTATTTTCTTCCTTCCACTTTTTATATATCCTATATTTCTCTTAACTGAGAATACATATTGGCGGCCTCAGTGGCGTAGTGGTTGGTGTGCTGACCTTACAACACCCCGGTTCGAATCCTTGTTAGAGCATGGTTGTTAGTGTATTCATTTTTACGTAAAGAGTTTAATGAAAGAATGGTAAACTTTGGTTTAAGTACGCCATATTAATAAAAATAATAATATCACTGTTGAAATGTGAAAAAATTGGAATGACAACAACAATTATTAATACTGTTGCTGAAATTCTTATGATTATTGTGTTTGTTGTTTTTTATTGTTGTTTTTATTTCATTATTTTGGAGTTGAGTACTTAACTGTCAAGATTTTTTATGATGAATACTCGATTTAATTTATTAATGTAATTTAATTTAATAAACACTAAACTACGGATCCCACAATACGTTAAAAATGAATCCTCAAAATATAGTTGGCGTAAGTTATTTATAAACGAGTAACTTGCAAAACATATATAACTTGGAAATATTAATTTTGAGAACTTAATCACAAGACTAAATTCACATTTTACGTCCATCCATCACAGGAAAAAAATTGTGTAACGATTTCAATGGCAACATTTTATCGCGCCAGGAAAATATTGCAAAACGTTTAATTTGAGTGAAGAAAGACTATTCTTAGTATTAAAATTTTTTCACGGTTAAAAAATTATTTTAGGAAAATAAAATTTCAAAATGGTTACTCAACTAAAGAAAGCGAACAAAGTGGCACTTTTTTGTTCTACTTGTTATTAAAAACCAACAAGGTATAAATAAAAACTTTCGCACTACACAGTTAAACGCTGGATGAAAGATGCTGGAATACTTGAACACACGTTTTCCTACGAGAACCTTAATTACTTTTAATTCAAATACAAACTCATTACCTATAATAAAAATCATATTGTAGGTGTTACTCTGTCCTAAACTTCTTTAAGATGGAATTCCTCAGTAATCTTACAAATAATTGTGAAATTACCAAAAAATCAAAGGTCAATGAAATATATTTTATTCTATGGAGATATTCGTGAAGTATAACATACATTGTACGTGATCAGTTAAAGAACTCTCTCTTAAAGAAGTACGGCGATTATAAACAATGCTCAGGATCTAACTTATGCACATATTCTATTTCATTCTTAGTTAAATGCCCCCAACTATCTTCTTGAATTAATTCATTCGGATCGACTTCAATCTGTTGGAATTTTATGGCAAAGATAACGCTGAAAAACAGCAACTTTTAAATTATTTGTTAATACCAGATTCCTGATGATCTTGCTAAGCATCTCGCCACAGTAGTTTGAACAGACTTCATTCAAATAGTATCGCAAAAACTTATAATAACCATTTAATGACATTAATAATAAGGATACGAAATGGTTATAAAGCTTGATTTGTTGATCAAACGAAGGGAAATATAGAAAATTGCATAAAATCTCATCGAAAAGAACCAGAGAGGTTTATAAATAAATTATAATAGTAGCATAGTATACCACATTAAAAGTTCTTCGACAACTGAGGTCATTACGAACATAGGCCTCCACCATTAATCGAATCCAGGACCGCTTTCACCAAACTGGAACGCGTTGCTCACTTGCCTATCCAGGAGAATTTCAAAATAAATTCCAAGAAACCAATGAATAAAACGAGACAAGGAATAATAAGTTCATCCAAAGATAACTCGTTGGATTAACTTATTATTCCCATAATTCGTTAAAAAGCTTTTCGTTTAAAGGGTATCAATTAGTGTCAGGGAATTATTAATATAAATAAGAAATATAAAAATGTTAATAGTTAAAGCATACATTAAATTCCAATTAATACCACACTCGCATGATAGAATAAGGAATGAAGGAGCGAGTGAAATTGTACTTAAGGATCATTCTTTCTACGAATGATGAATGAATGAATTTAGTGTCCACATCTTCTTTCCATTCACATCTCCTGTCACAAGCTGATTGGAGGATTTCAGGATATCGATTTACTCAAGTAGATTGAATTATAACGAAATATCTCTTCTTTACTCGGACAACGGACATACATCGTAGAAAATGTTGTAAAATTTAAAAAAAAAAAAACATTTCGTTTCTTTTTAAAAACTAAAAAATTCAGCTTTTGAAAACGAGAGACTCGAATAAATGTAAAGAGAAAGATTTTCAAACTTATATTTCCCGTAAACTCTAAAGCAACTGAGATTTGGGAAGATTCCTGGAACGATTCATAGAGGACAGCGCGTAATCCTGGAAAGGAGACGTAAGGGAAGAAGGGAAAGAAGATTTCCGCCTTATCTTCCTTTCAAAGTAAAAACGAACCTAAGAAAGGCGGTCTTAAATTTGAATAAATGGCGGAGCAATTTCGACGAAACCCTTGGAAGAGTATTCCAGGAAGAAATAAACGTGCGCAAGAATGAGAACGAGACTTTGCGAAAAGAAAACTACTTGAAAGAGAATGTAATCTCCAAGTCTCCTCACAAGATGAATCGGTAAGCGTTGAGGTGATCCGGCCGAATATATAGAAGTCAGGCAATTAACAAAATTATCTATACCTTTTAACACCTATACCTAAAGGAAAAATACCTCTTTGTTACGCCTTTTCATTGTATTGCTTGGAGTTCGCTCCTTTCCAATGGAAATGATATGAGTACCGTTTTCTCTGCCTTTAGAATATGATTGGCTGAAAATGCTTTTACAAATGAGAAATATTTCAGTCAAATTTTAGTCAGTGATCCCATATATAATCTTCGATTCAACTTCCGTAACAGTTTCTATCAGCTTCTACAATATAAGCCAGCTAGTAAATTTGAACTCATTAGAAAATTATAAAGATCATGTGAAACAGAACTTCACATGAGAACGTTTGCTGCGATACGAATGGAAGAGATGTAGAGCTGTAAATACATGAAGCAATGAAACATATATAAAGTGATTCCAAAAACTAATTATTTCTGTAATAATTCCAGCCCCATTCGTTATGTAGCTTTTCCAAACCATTCAGTATAAGGAAAAATAACATTTTTACTTTTTTGCATAATTAAAAATTGATACCTATCTGTGAAGGTAACGCCAAAGAAATTCAATGGTAAAGGTTATGATAGTTAATGTTTAAAGGGAAATATACACCGTTTTAATATGAGAAAACAAACTTGAATCTAAATATTTTAGTTATAATTTAAATTAAATTTAAAATAAAAGTTCATCGATAAATAAATCCAATAACCTTGATAGAAATAGCAATAATTCACAGTTACGTTATTAGCAACAACAAAGAAATGGCGATGTTTTACCAAGAAGATTTGCTCTCAACAAGAATTTACCCAATATATACGTATATATAGTCACACAAATGTTTTATTTTATGTCCTCTAGGGTAATTTACAAGATATAAACAATAAAATGCTGTACTTACAATGTCCGAGTTATAGAATACTTCCCTACCCACTGTTAGGTACACCTGACAATTGGGCGGTTAGTAAAAAATCGTGTATGATTACTGAATTATTGATAGCTACAGTAGTTACTAGGAATTTGTACCAATATTGGTATTTTTGTGGTTGGCTGACAAGTGGTATTAATGCTTTTTCAAGGAAATCACATATTTGTATGAGAAGTTATAGCTGTTTAATATTACTGTTTGGAAATTTTTGTGCTTGATGGGAAACTTTATTATATATTGATATTCTGTATTTAAGTATGAATGGATTTTGAGGAAGTGGTGTATTTCGATGTAGTCAGCATTTAAGTGGGTTTTAATTGTACATGCTGTTGTAGATGAGATGTATCTGTTGTAGAATAATATAGTTTTATATTATAGCTTCTTAAATTGTGATTCTTTTATCACATGTATTTTTGATATCTAAATAACAGCTTATTGAATTGTAGAAACGAAAACATGATCAATTGTATTAAAGAACTGTACCTGTTTAAAATTTCAGTTAGTAAGTTTTGTAAGATTTTGTAGTTAGTGGAGGTGGTGATTATGTGTAATGACAAATGTGTATATTTTTATATGTAGAACTTAAGTGTTAGTTGTATAATGTGAATAATGTAGAGTCGCCACCTGACCCAGTGTCATCCTGCGGCAGAATTGTACAATAATAAAAAAATATTGTCAATAAAGCATTTAGTGTTTTCAGATATAACGAATAAGTCAAAAATCTTTGGGTTGGAATAGTTAGAAACAAGAAGGATAATCGATAGGCTAGTAGGAACTTTTCAACAGAAAAACTCTGTCATAGCATAGCTGGAGTTGAGTTTTCGATTGGAAAAACCTAGTAATGTTACCCTTCGCGATCACAAAGAAAAGTGTAGCTTCAATACCCGTTTCTTAACAACAAACGAAAAGGAATATGTTACCTGAAGAGGTTCTCAAGCCCTCATCGAAATAAAGAGGAATTTAGAGAAAGATGTAAAAAGTTCTTTTTATAGTGTGAACGTATGTAATTACTAATGTTTTATTTAATGGAAATATTGTTACCGTGAGTTAAGAAATTTATATAATATGAATAATGTCAAATTATAATTTTCTAGGTTCAAAACGGTTTCACCATGGAAATAGTGTTAACTCTTGTCTCTAGAACCATCCGTAACGATTTATTTGATAGGCTAAATGGTTATGTTTCGCTAAAGTTAACTATGGGTATTGTAAATTGGCATGTAGTATAATATGTTATGAGTATGTGTATGAAAATATCAGAAATGTACTTCTAAAAACGAAATATTTTGTGAAAAATGCGAAGTACGTTTCTGATTTGCATGAGATATCGTTCCACAATGTTATGCCAGAACACCAGGAGTTAATTTATAAATATATTGGCTACGTATAAGGTATATGCTGTATGTAAGTATTTCCTGATGTTGAAGAGTCGTGACAGTTGTCCTGCAGAAATATTTACTAAATAAATAAATAGGCGCCCGTGAAGTTCAATCTAAAGAAGTACCTTTGATTCGAACGCATGAAAACAGTTCTCAGCCATGACTGATTCATAAGTTAACAGACGCATGCCAACGGGCATGTCATCGGCCAGTAGTATTTTATATATAAAAAAGAAAGCGACTCATCGACGTCGTAAAAATGAACACACACGTGCCTTGATTCGAAACGTACGGAGATGTCTTTCACGAAGCGTGATGTCCCATTTCCGAGAAAATTGGATGGAGCATGACAATCAAAAATGAGTGAAAAAGCGGTTTGTTGAACGAATTTAATTTTTGAGAATGCCACCTAATTTTCTGATGGATGGGAAAACTTTCCTTTTTTCAACTTGCTCATTCATCTCGAACACCAAGAGATGACGTCTCAGTTCAGCAATCCCATTTCGCATGCGAGTAATGCTCTTCCTTTCATCTGGTTAATATTCATCGACATTTGAAAATTAAAGTCCTGTTTTATTAAAATACGTTATGAGTTTCCAAAAGTTTGAACGGTTTCGAAACTTGCGTCTTTCTTTGAATCTTGAGAGGGACACTCATCTCATTAGTACTTAAGCTCCTTAGCGTATAATTATGAGAAAAAAAATTAATCAGAGTTGAGTATTATTATATTTTTCGATGACCCGTTGAAGCCATTTTTACCCATCATTTCCAAAGCCTTTCACACATTGTCCTCTACAGCTTCACTTGCGAGAAACATTTTTTGCGTATCTCCTTTAATTACCTTTTATTGTATAATCCGATCAATCAATTTCTAATTATATCATAATATTGATTTCTTATTTCATATAAATAAGCCAATAAAATAACCCCAACAGCCATAAATTTCTAATTTGATTCCCCATATTTACCATTTTTATTTAATTTTTTATCGTTATATACTAAACGAAAACACTACATTAATTGAATTCATCAGTCAAGTTATTAAGTTAAAAATGCGGTCAGTTTTAAGTTAATTTAATTAGGGTTATGACAATTTAGTAACGGTAAACCGAAGCATCAGTTAATTCAATTACATGAAACAGATTATGGATGTGGGCGCATTTATAGGAAAATCAGGTAATATTTGATATTTACAATCGTATTTTTTCCAGGCAATGCCTTATAATTAAACAAATAACTTTTGCCGAGGAATATAAATCAAAACACGCCGTGGTTCCCTTATAATTATCCTTCTAATAGCGGGCCTATCGAAGAAGATCGTTCTTTATTAACCCATTGACGGCTAGCGTGATCATAATATCTCGGGGAGAGAGGAAGATATATCAAATATTACCAAGGAGAAATGAACGAGAAAAAATTACGATATGACCGGGACGCGAAACAGGATCTTCTATTTTCTGGGTGACTGCTCTAGCCAATTGAGCTATCATGACAGAAAAAACAGAAGACAGGCCGCTCATGAGACTGTGAGCAAGTGTGAGTGATTCGTCTGACTATGCAGCATAATCCTCAGCCACGATCTCATAGAGTCACCTGCCTCGCACAACGTTCGAAGTTTGAGTCGAAAATAAAATTTCATAACATTCATTTCATCAAGCCTTGACATACCGCGATGTCTACCTGGAATGCATTAATGAAACGGAAAAAAATAATTTCTAAAGTATTATATTAGAATGTTCTCTTCTGAATGTATTTGCATGTACCGTTATCTACCATACAATATATGCATACAATCGAGATTCTTGATGGCACTCTATTTCAGAGGGTGAAAATAATTCCGATTTCCTTCAAACTCTTTATTCGATAAAACATTATTCCTTATAATGGGAATTATTCCCAAACCATGTCCCTAGGCCACATGCGCTACTTTAAGTCATTCTTCGGTCAGCCATTTTAAGTCACGCTTTATATCATTTACCGGCCGCGGTAGCGGAGTGGTTATCGTGCTGGCGCTCCAACCCCAAAGTGTCGAGTTTGATTACCGGCTAGTTGCATTTTTCGGGTTAGGAATAGTTTTTTTGTGTTCGTGAATAATAAAATTATTAAAATGGATGTAATTGAGATCATCTTCTTGTTTCCATTGAAGAAGTTATCGTTCATTGCGGCCCAGAAGCTAATTCTTTCCTGAAAGTTATATATAGTTTTTATTACCTATAACTTGACAACTGAAGTAAAAATTTCCGGATATTGAAAGAGGAATATACCTTACCGTAGGATTTAATACGTACCACCTATGTTTTCACGCGTAACATCATCATCAGGTACGAGATACGAGGAAACCACATTATATAGAGGTAGGAAAGGGATAAAGAAGAGGGGAATAAGCGTGGGAGGTAGAAGAGGAAGGTTTAGACAGGGTTAAAAAAATAAGACGAACTTTTCACGGTGAGAGAAAGGACAGGGGAAGTGTAGGGTACAGGTTCTCATTGATGGTCGTTGAGGAAGGGTTTGCAAATGTCTTAAGAATTTCTAATTGCTCGTATTGGTTCATAACTCGCCCCTTACCCGCTTAGTGGAGAAATTCCATTTTAAAGGAATCCGCTTTTTCCACTCTCCTCGTTCCCCTTTATACAACAATATATTGCGAGTGTTGTTACCGTTCCTTGTACCTGATGACACTGTATGTCGAAACCTAGATCGTATTTATATTAAATCCTGTGGCCACGTGTATAAGTTGTCCTTACTTCTCTTTCATCATGAACAACTACCACAAAGTTTAGGCCAAAATAATGGGTTTTTTTGACGGATATTGCTTACAATCAACCCGAAGTTATCAAACTCTCCACGCTCTCTAAATATGAAAGTAATGCAATAAAACAAAACAACGATATTAGACGATTCCTATGCTTACAAATACAAAAAAATACATTACCTGCGCTATTGATAAAAGCTACGTGCCCGCGGGGGGACAAACATGGACACCCTCAGCAAATCAAGTCCATCGTCAGTCAATTAAGACAGCCGAGTTTAAAAAGGAAAAAGAATTGAGATTAAATGTCCCATCTTCATGACCTTCCCTCATCGAAGCAAGTTAAAGCCACTCTCGGCGGAGGTCTTACCAAATCAGGCAGCGTCCTCGACGCGCAAAGAGGATCGGAGGACCCCACAGCTTCCTCGTAATCTCATTCATCGCAGCGACCAAAACATCCTCTCTGACCTTCCAGCAGCCACCCACGCGCATCAACACCACTTTCCCCGACGCCAATCGCTTCCCCTGCGCAATGTTAATCATATGCACGACTTTTCGTTTACGTCGCCACTCGATCGATGTACGCTTTCTTCGACGGAGATTCCTCCGCTATCGTTTTCCTTTCAACCGCAAATTTACGCCTTTCCTTCTGCACTTTCTAATTATTCCGCTAGAATATAAATTCACACGCTCTATCATCTCCATTGATTCGACACTTGCTGCTTTTCCAATCTTTCTTCGCTGTTCATCAAAAAGAATGATTCCCTCACGTCTTAAACTGTTTTGGGCTTCGTACGCGATGACTAAATCCGTTACTACGCCTATATCTCTTTAGCGCGCGTGACAAAGCGCAGGAGCTCTGCATTGTATCCATTGTTACAATAACTATAACACATTGCTTGGTGAAGAATAAGATGCACGTTATGGAATTTCCTCGGCACCTGTGATATGGATACAGCTTAACTAACAATCATTGACGTACGAGGCAGTTGAGAAAACGAGCATCGACTTACTTACAGTTTTCGGTATAATAATGTGCCCTACATCTTAAAAAATTCTACCCAAAAAATTAACTGGATAAAATACGAGCAGATTTATGCGGATATGTGGCAAGGTTATTGATTTTTCCGTGATTGGGGGTCTAGATCAGATTGTTACATCTTTCTTAAAAATTTAGACCTCTTGGGAGGGGGGATACAACCCTGAAACCCCCCTCGCTGCGCCAGTGACTACTGCGAATAACTACCAATATATTTTTTCTATATTTGGGCGGAAAAAATATTACTGTGGATGTTGAATTAACATAGCTGCGCTACTCTTGCCAAGAAAAAGTCTTAAGCTACCTTTTATTAGAGTTACATAAATACTCCATTAGCCAAATTGCGGAAGATGTAACTCGCGTTTGGAAACAAACGGGAAGTTTCGGATAAGTGATTTCTATGAATTACCCTATGCGCATTGCGGAGACAAAAATTACTTCTTTGAGGGAGTCCGTAACGACAACCTTATACCGGAAAGCTTTGTAAGGCTTAAGGAATGTTTTTGAATCTCTGGTTCATCAACAGCTGGACCCTAGGAAAGCCATACGCATTCAATTAAAGCCCCATTCCAATTTTCTTTCCTTCTTGCGATTTTTTGATTTTATTTATTTAAATGACGAAATTAACTATGTGACCCCACTATATAATACATAATGGGCAAAATTGTTTATGACATTGAGAAAACTAAAGCTAAAGGCTTGTATAATTTTTCATTAAATAGTGGTAGCTCAAACGTTGGATTGCCTTTAATATGGTATAATAATAATAATAATAATAATAATAAATCGACTTTATTTCAGGGCGAGATTGAGACTAGTAAGTCTCTTCTTACATCTAACCCTATGTCTTAAAGGACATTACGCTTAAGTATTACGTTGCCACCCAGACTCGCAGCTTAGAGGTAACCCTGCTTCTAAGCCCACTGGTTTAACTATTACGTCTCCTTTCAAACCCTCACTCCTGCCACTCCGAACGGGCATTCTTAATTAATTATTCATTGACTGTTTCTTAATTAATCAACGAGCTACTTCTCCTCCCACTCTTTCCAAGAGATTCTTCGTCATGTTTATAGTAATCTTTGACTTGTCTCTGCTTATAAACCTCTTTGGCCTTGTATCATCGATACTATTAGTGGATTAAATCATTTTAGGGGAAATAGCTAGAGTTTCAAATTTATTGAAATGAATATTTACAAACAATGGTTTAGGTTGAGCATTTTAGTTTTGTATTCAAGGGAAAACCAAAGTCATTATTTTTAAACCAGATATCATTATGAATTTGTGAGTATTTCCACTCCCTAATGAACATTCTGTACTAGAGTAACTCATAGCTCTTGGTTTCTGCTACCATATTTTAAGAATAGAAAATTTTTATTTGTATTCTGGCGTAATTTTGGACCTACGATATTTTTATGATCGAGCCATTGTATCGCTTCTTTAAATTCGTACGTAAGAACATTTTTATAAAAAACCTTATTTCTTACGTAACGAGTGTAAGCAGTGTTGTATCCACGTTGGGAATTATGGTGATCCTCATCCTTAAAATCTTTTATCAAATTCCTGAATCAATAGACAGCAGGTCTCTTGTGTTCTAGAAAAGCTAATATGAGGCGGCGTGGAAGTCAATACGCTGAGCACATATCGTCCACTATAATACTTGGCTAGGCTTCGGTCCCCATACAGCTATTTGGTAATGGCATTCATTACCTGTGTCTCGAAGTAAATAATCTGAGAGATGACATTGAATAATGCATTTTATTTTCATCTTTGCAAATTTTCGTTCCAAAAGGATTTGATTCCCATCCCATTATCAAGTAGCAGGTGTGAAATCCAAGGGAGGCCTCGCGATTTAATCTTTTTCTTTTCTGGAAGCTTTCCCTTCGTCCCTAATTGGATTTTAAATATCCTTCGAGCTGGCGAAGCGCTTTTCTGTTTCATTTTAAGCAATGTCTGGGAATCTTTTTTGCAGAGGGTGTGAATAGGACCCCAAACTCGCAGAGATAAAAGCGTTCTACTTTTTAAACGCAATTCCTTCCACCTGATGTCCCCGACGACTCCCGTTTTATTTCCCCTGAAGAAGCACTATTACCGTATCTGCAGAGTTCCAAAAGGGAATTGTTGCATCGATTGAATTGGAAAGTTCGCTCAAATAATTCGCGAGTCAAAGGGAAGTAATCTAGGGCCATTTAACCTTGACGTTAATCCTTATGAAACTTTTACCTATGAATAGAACAATTTAACTACTTACCCAGAAATCGTTTATATATTTGTCTTACTGTCGTCACGTTTTTTAAATGACTTTCAGAGCGAAGTTGAAACAAAACTATAGAGGGGCCAAAGAAGTGTGCGCGTATCACGAGTAGAGATTGATGCAGATATTTTAAAATTGTAGTCTAATTAAATAATGAATAAAATTCATTACTAGGGCATGAAGAATTTAACGACGGACCACGTATTTTGAAAATTTGCTGAATTAAGATAGGCCAATGGACATGGCATACGGAGTATATTTTATATTCGAGACAGCAAATATGAAAACCTAATTACATTAAAATATTTTACACTCAGCGTAGTCACCATCGTTGGACTTAAACAATTTGACTTATTTGCAACATATACATTGTCTTATTTGCGATAAAAGTAGTTGTACGGAAAAGAATACATGGATTGAAACACAAATGGAACGAACCACTTTTAAATTACCAATTTCTAAACTTTTTAATCATCTATGATTATTTTATATTGAAGCCATCTTAATAAAAGTCATCGACAGACTATTCATTCGGCATGATTGCTACAGCATTCTTCAAATTGCTTTGATAGTTTAGAAGGTTTAGCACACAGGAGCCACCAGAGCAAGCGCGCTACCCACTTGGCTAACGGGGAGTCTTTCTGGAAATCAACCTGGATTATAGGAAGAAAACGATTTTAACCATGTTTCGTCAAATATATCATTTTGCAATAGAGTAATACAATACATAAATGCCTTTCGGTAGGTTCATATGCCTTAATCATTCCTACTCCACGCCATTTATTTCCCTTCATGATAGCTTACTCCATCCTTTATGTCATTTAACAACTTATGTCTTCACTTCTGCTTTTTCCCTTGTATTCTTCCCTGAATAACATTCATAAGCAATCCCTCTCCTCTCAGTGTTTGGCCCACCCATTTCCTCTATCGACGTTTAATTACTTCAATTAAAACCCTCTCTTCGCCAACCATTTCTAGTACTTCTGTGAATAGAATGATATAATATTTAATTATCAGTGAACCTGTTATAGTATACCTTCAAAATGACTCCATATGATAGACGAAATTTTATATTTAACAT
The DNA here is from genome assembly GCA_000376725.2 of Ladona fulva. Lineage (NCBI taxonomy): Eukaryota > Metazoa > Arthropoda > Insecta > Odonata > Libellulidae > Ladona > Ladona fulva. The sequence continues at coordinate 417,320 of KZ308624.1, forward strand.
CATTTTCAATAAGTTGATTCAAGGCTCCCAGATAGCCAAGTGGCCGACGCGTTCGACTTAATTGAAAGCGGTACCGGGTTCAATTCCCGATGGGAGACTACGCGCAAAATTACCTAAGCCATGAAAAGCGCTTTTAACAATACAAACTACTACTACTAGTACTACTAATTTTATTCAATAATCTGTTCTAAGCCAAAGATAGAAAAATCGAAATATAAAAAAATGAGATTCTCATGAAACTCTTTATCTTAAGGGTCAGGTTCTTTGATTTATGATTAAAGCTTCAATTGTATGAAAGGAAATAATGCTGCGCATTGACAAACCAATTTTTACTTCTATTTTTATGGAAAATACATACCCGTGTAAAGTCAAATTAAAGACAATTAGGCAAACAAAAATTGCCATATACTCGGCGAAGTGAAGATAATTAATGATAGACTTAAAAATTGAGCGGAATAACTGCCCTGCAATTCAAGTGAAGGTTTGACAGAAATTAACCGCAACGAAATTCAACTTTATAATTTACAACAGATGTTAAGGAAGAAATTTCCGAGTTAGCTCTCATAATTTTGAAATGACGTAATATTGAATCCCGCGCTATATTTAATGAAACGAAATAGGATCTCTATCAAGAGATGGAAATGCCGTGAAGATACTATTTCGAAAGGGCACGAGTATAACCTTGTTAGCAAGGAAAGGAAACTAAATAACTGCTGCGAACGTCGACACATGGCGTATGTTGCTCCGAGAGATCGTAAAGAACCAGTCTTTTCATGTTCGGTGCAGTGTGCGCCGCTACTTTCAGAGGTGGAAGGAGTAAATGTGACAGACACACGTCATGAGGTCTAGCAAATATATGTTCACGGCTCCATGAAATTGATCAAACAGATGTCACTCATTTCACAAATGAAATTTTCATTGATCACTAACTTTCGTAATTTAGTAGCGCAACAGACCCAATTTGTGGCACATAAATGTATTGAAAAATGAATAAGTAAAGAATGTCTCCAATGAGTATTGGTTGTAAGTAGTAGCATCTTTTTCCGTCCAACCCATCGAAATAGTTGAGATATTTAATAAACAGAAGTTTAATAAGTAGATAAAATGGTACGAAAATAATTACATGAGTTATTGAATCGAAAGAAATTTAAGGGAAAATGTGCCCATAAAAACACTGAATCGAAGGAAGTATGAAAAACGTCCGGAAAAATAATGTTTATAAATGAAGATCCTTAAAAAGAAGAATAATAAAAATTGGAATACCTTATAATTATAATTTCTCTAAAGTATTTCACCCTGGAAACAGTATACTTAAGGAACGTTTACTCAGGGGACTTTTGGCCCAGAGACATCACGCTCAAGGCTTAAAGTTTTCCCACCTAAAATCCGGTTCAACGAAAAAGAATTTCCCCTAGAGTTATTTCAACATATGGATGCATTCCCAAATGTTACATGACAAATGTTTTCAGGAAATTTTTAAAAATACATTAAGAAAAAAATTTTCTTTGGCATTCCCATTTTTAACTCAGAACCTTTAAAATCATGAATTAATATCTTCCCAACCGTCCTAGCATCGATAGAAGTATATTTAAAAAGCAAATATGTAGGAAATGCGGGTCAAATTCTTATTTCATGCCTAAAGATATGAATAATGACAATCGCAATCGATTTTTAAATACATACTTATTGGTTTTTGTTATCATTTATATTTTATTACTTATTTTTTATTTGATTGTACATACTCGTACTAATTCACCCCATTGGGTGAAAGCAGGCCTATGTAACAAGGGTATTTTATGGCCGAATAAATGATGCTGCCAGAGGCTACGAAGTAGTAACGGCAAAGTGGCAGCACCTATATCTCCCCCCAATCTCCCAATTGCATTGTACTTCCTAAATTACGTATGTAACGTAATAAAAACATAACGACTCAATAACAGAAAGAAATTCAAATTTCTCACTACTGATAACGGGGCCAATGGAAGAACTTGGGCAGAGATATATGCAGCGTTGCAGTACACGCAATCGCTGCTGTCCCGGTTAATATGCTGCCTCCATTACATGGAAGAGGCAGAAGCCTGGGTGAAATATCCCTCGAGTAATTTTCCCTTAAGAAAAAACTATTCTGAAAGATCTTGAACGTAGTAAACCTGGGCGAAAATTCCTCTGGGTGGACTGTCCTTGAGAGAAGCTTTCCTTAGGTGAAACGTTTCTTATATGAAATATGACCAAAACTTCCAGATTACGATAAAATGCATCAAATTCGTTATAAGTTGAATAAAAAAATAATCAATAAACTACGCAAAAAATCGTGATCGGTGAATAGATACCGAATGAAATATACCAAAATGCACAGTCACCAAAACCAAAAAGATACGAGGTGGTTTTTATTAAAAACTTCACTAAAAATTATTCATACTTGTGTACATATTTGTGATGAAAGAACGTGTATTTTAAATTGTCATTATGATTGAGAGCTTAGGTAGAAAGATTCGCTCGCTCAATGCCGTTGACACTCGTTCAATTTAATTCGCGTTTCGGAAACGCCCGTTCGTGCGCCCAATTCGACGAAACTCGGCCGAATTTCGCATTTTCCGTGAAGCGATTTTCATCCTAATTCATCGTCCCCTCACAATTTCGACATAATGTGCATTCCATTTGTGCAATTTTAACTCTAAAAGAGCGCTTCCAAGGGTTGTGACCTAAATTCGCAATCCAGCGCAATGCTTCACAGTCGCGTTAGGTTTCGTGAAATGTCGAGTGCATCGAATGTTTGGGCATGATTTGATAAACCGATGAAATTATTTCTGGAAAAAGATCGAGGAATTTAACAGCACAGTTTCAATCGCGTGAAATAGGTACATCCCCGAAGCGTGTTCGCGAGGGAAATTGCTCGAGTTGGGAATGATCTGAATATATTCGCTGCCTACTGTATTTGAGATCTAAGTTGGTATAAGGAGAGTATGGGAAAGTTTTAAAAACTGCCCTAACGTACATGCACATCGATAAGATTCAGTTTCAGTCAATGATTGGTTCTGTTAACATAAACCGTTATCTATTTAAACTTGGAGTACAACGTTTACACGTTTAAATTAATTTGTTTTATTTTTGTCTAAATGACCATGATATTGTTTTATATGTAACAAGCTGAAGTGCCAGTTGAAATGTAGTATACCTATTTGTACAAAAGAGAAAATAAAATCTCGCATCTTAGTTTAGTCCAATGGGACAGGTTATCGAAAGCAAAAATTTTCTAATCAAAGTTGGAAGCCGAAATATATTATCAACAATAAGAATGTGAATCTTTATGGAATTTCCATCTAATGAAATTGTCTAAAGTTAATGTGCAATTTTGCAAGATTTTCAATTTCTGGTTCTAATCGTATAATTAATCGTTAAATATGTCAAGAGTTCGAATTGATAGACAAAAAGTTACTCATTCATCTCCATTAATTCATTATGGTGCTACGTATATTTTTTGCCCCTGCGATTCATCGCTACAAATTGTTCGTGACTGTAATAGTTAAAATCTCTGAATAATTTCCTCCATTTCATATCGTCAATTGCTTCTAAATGGGTCTAAATACACATGCATTCTTATGGGAAAATGTATGAACTCGGAATCAAACGCATTGGTGTCTGGACGGGTTGTTTACAACATCGAATTTTCACAACATATTCGTATATTTTATCTAAATTCTCGCAACTTCGAATCAAAAGCGATATTCCATGACAATAATAAGAATGTGTATTCAATTTCCCCTCTATTGGTACTTATCTCGATCTTATGCAACTATCCCTTCTATTTTAATTTTGCAAAAGAAATAAAGTCTGTAACCAATAAAATCGAACTTTACATGTATTTCTTATGGAAATCTATCTGAAAGATCTTGGTTCAAACCCAAGAAAGTTATCGAATAAAAAGGTGACAGTACTTCCTTCCGGATCTCAGGGAACACGTATGCAAAGTTTGACGCAAATTGGACAAACGGTATGGACTTCAATCTCAGACAAACTCACAAACAAACCCACAGAATTTCTACTTTACATATATAGATCTACTAGCTGAAGTACCCGTTGATTCTCAACGGGGAAAATAGATGTTGGATTCAATATAGCACACCAATTTGTTCGTAAGAGAAAATAACACCTCACATCTTAGTTTAGTCCAATGGAACAGGTTATAGGAAACAAAAATGTTCTAATCAAAGTTCGAAACCGAAATCTACAATCAACAATAAATAAGAATATTTATAGATTTTCATTTTTATGAAATTTGTCTCAAAGTAATGTGCAAGTTTGCAAGATTTTCAACTTCAATGTCAAGAGTCCGAATTGATAGACAAAAAGTTACTCATTTATCTCCATTAGTTCATTACGGTGCTACGTATATTTGTTGCCCCTGCGATTCATCGCTACAAATTGTTCGTGACTGTAATCGTTAAAATCTCTGAATTATTTCCTCCATTTCATATCGTCAATTGCTTTTAAATGGGTCTAAATACACATGCATTCTTATGGGAAAATGTATTGTAATGTAAACTCGGAATCAAACGCATTGGTGTCTGGACGGGTTGTTTACAACATCGAAATTTCACAAAATATTCGCATATTTTATCTAAATTCTCGCGACTTCGAAGTGCCCGTTGATTCTCAACGGGGAAAATAGGTGTCGAATTATATGTAGTATATCTATTTGTACAAAAGAGAAAATAACACCTCGGATCATCTCGTAGTTCAGTCCAATGGGACAGGTTATCAAAAACAAAAATTTTCTAATCAAAGTTCGAGGCCGAAATCTACAATCAACAATAAGAATATGAATCATTATGGAATTTCCCTCTTATTATTAACATGTCTCAAAGTAATGTGTAAGTTTTCAAGATTTTCAACTTCCGATTCTGGTAACTTTAATCGTATAATTGTCAAGAGTCCAAAATGATAAATAAAAAGTTGCTCCTACATCTCCACTAATTTATTACGGTGCTACGCATGTTTGTTACCCCTGTAATTCATCACTACAAATTGTTCGTGACTGATATAATTAAAATCTCTGAAAATTTTCATCCTCTTCATATCGTCATTTACTTCTAAATGGGCCAAAATGCATAAACTCGGAACCAACAATCGCATTGGTCGTCAGGGGGACGGCTTGTTTACAACCTCAAAATTTCTCAAAATATTCGCATATTTTATCTAAATTCTCGCAATTTCGAGAGGAAAGCTTTATTCCACGACAATAATAAGAATCTGTATTCAATTTTCCTTCTTCTGATACTTATTTTGACTTTATACGAATATTCCTTCTAGTTTAATTTTGCAAAAGAATTAAAGTCTGCAACCGATAAAATGGAACTTTACGTGTATTTCTTATGAAAATATATCTGAACGATCTTGGTTCAAACCCAGCAAATTTTGCGAATGAAAAGTTGACAGTGCTTCCTTCCGGCTGACGGAGAACACGTATGCAAAGTTTGATGCAAATCGGACAAACGGTGTGGAATCCAATCGTGAACAAATAAACACACAAACCCACAGATTTTCTGCTTTATATATATAGATAGATTATTACCCAGACCCAATTTAGGTATATTCCAAAGACTTTTTGTATATGATAGCAAAACCTATTAGCATGTCATCAGAAATAATGAAGGAATTTTCATAAATTTATGTTTTTGATAAAAAATGACCCTTTTCTCAGAAAAACGCTGAAACTATATTTTGTAAAAAATTAACGACTGTGTAAGGACACTTTTTGTTCGTTAATCTTTTATTTTTTTACTTTTCCACAGTATTTCCAATGCTGGCAGCAAGCATCCATTCCTTAACATTTTCTTCTTTCTTAATTGCATTCGTATCCTAAATTTTGTATACGACCAATGAGTTGACATTGGGACGACATGAGGCCAACCAGAAGAAGCAAGAGTGCTATGGTTTAGTATTAGAGAGTTTGCTTTTGTAACGATACTTTCTTCAAGGGAAAGTCAACATTCCTAAGACATTCCTAATATACAATAAACATATCAGCAACAGTGCGGAAGAGACGCGACATATCAGTTCAGCCGTTAAAATACGTAACTACCCGGAAAGTGAATGACCTGGATTCGTGTCCCAGTCATGTCGCTATTTTCCACAAACGTTTTTCCTTGACAATCTACCTCTTTAAATGTTGCTAAATTAAAGAAAATCGTGATTATCTCTTAGATAATTTGCATCTTCTAGTGCGGAATTCGATTAGATAAACTGCGATTTGAATTTCATTGAAAGCTCTACGTAAGGAATGACGCAGACCTGATACGGCCCTATCCCAATCCCGTGTGGCCCCGAAGCTTCTCTTCAAGGTTTGCACAATTTTCTACCCCAAAATGTGATTACAAAAATAAATTTTGGTTGGGATCTTCTCTTTAATGTTAAAAATCTGATTAATTTCAATTTTTACAATAAAAACCATTAACACTAATGAATTTTGATCCTAATTTGAAAACAGAGAAAAGAAAATCTAAAATTTTGATCCTAATTTGAAACAGAGAAAAGAAAAGAGACTAGCGCAGTTTTTCCGACCGGATGGAGGTTAAAGCTTGATCATTCCTTAAATGGGTCTAAATACACATGCATTCGATCGTAAAGAACCAGTCTTTTCATGTTCGGTGCAGTGTGCGCCGCTACTTTCAGAGGTGGAAGGAGTAAATGTGACAGACACACGTCATGAGGTCTAGCAAATATATGTTCACGGCTCCATGAAATTGATCAAACAGATGTCACTCATTTCACAAATGAAATTTTCATTGATCACTAACTTTCGTAATTTAGTAGCGCAACAGACCCAATTTGTGGCACATAAATGTATTGAAAAATGAATAAGTAAAGAATGTCTCCAATGAGTATTGGTTGTAAGTAGTAGCATCTTTTTCCGTCCAACCCATCGAAATAGTTGAGATATTTAATAAACAGAAGTTTAATAAGTAGATAAAATGGTACGAAAATAATTACATGAGTTATTGAATCGAAAGAAATTTAAGGGAAAATGTGCCCATAAAAACACTGAATCGAAGGAAGTATGAAAAACGTCCGGAAAAATANACGAAGTACGGCCTTCCATGATAGAATTTATTTACATAGAAAGTATCTTAATGTACCTACTTGTAAAGTTATACCAATACTCGGGATGTTTTTGTTTGAAATACCATCAACTCCTTTCAGCTTTTTCAGTTCATATGGATATGTTCAGACGATAAAAATTATTACTATTACTATGAGTAAAGAAAGAAGAAAACATGATACAGAAAAGTCATGGGAAAACAAAACAATATTTCAGTCAGCTTAACACCGCTGGTTTTTTTTTCAGCGTGATTAGATTTACACGTTTGGGGAACTTTTTTATTTAAAATATCATATTGCTTGCAAAATCGTATTCAATGTAAACCTCGGGACATGAAAAATTAAATAGCTCGATGAGAACGAACGGAAGATGAGGATACTATTTCAATAAATGAATGCGCAAACGCTGGGAGTGATAACCGTTACTTATTGATGCCAACAAATGCCCTTTAATCGTTTCAAAGGATAATTTGGGTCATTAAATAGGGCACTACATACACGGTTCGTAACAAATAATTGGTTTCAGTAACTAATACTTAAAGTAAGGTCTCCCTTAGAGTTTTAATCACAAAATAAAAGCTTTCAATGCCTGATGACCATAAAATCGCCCTTAATTAAAGAGTTAATTTAAGTATAGTACAATTAACATACCTAAGTATTTTCTGGTGAAGCATCTCCATGACAAAGCTAAAGAAAAATACTTGATGAGTTCCTCAAAAAATACTTTATTCTTAAACAGGACCGGTTTTGTTACATCATAACATCACTGTATGTTGACATAACACCTGATAATGCTACGACGTAACGAAACCGGTCGTGTATAAGAATGAAATATTTTTTTGTGGAATCACCTAGAGTATCTCTTTAGTTTCGGTGAATATAGTTCGTTTTAGCTTTGAGGGAACCATGTATTTATAGGTTAACATAACTGTCCCTTCGCAGTTTCACTAGGGATTAATCATCGTTGGTTCATATAAGACTATTCGATTTTCAGATGGAATAGAACTCTCGTTGTAGTTTATATTGTACATAACTTCGCCAAGTGGAATTTGACAGCAGCTAGGTCCGTTTACGCGCGTGATTCTAATTTCGGGAGCTTTATGGTTGCACCTTCTATTTCGTTAGCCCTCGATGAAGAGACCATAGAAACAGAAATCTCACAGATGGGATTGAGATAAGAATCACAGAGCAATTAAGATAGGCGCTTTTGTATGAAATTCAATAAAGGCACTCTAACAATTGCTCCATGATTCCCTCTCTCCGACCATCTACATTTGAATTCCTTCTCCCAGAACATTTATATTGCCTGACCCAAGGCCTTAGTCGAAACGAAACTACTGACCTCGAAAGAATGAATGATGTGTAAAACCATGTCAAAAGGACGTAGGTTATGTTGGTTATACGTCTCTTTAGTTTAATACTGGTTCTTTTCTTAGAATCTTAGGAAAGGAAGCTCAAAATTACTATTCGATAGATACTAAGTCTTCTCTACTGAAAGAAACTTTTGTAATGAAACCAACGAAGAATAAAGCTAATGCTTGAACTTATTCGCCGATAGCTAAGTAGTATCGCTCCCACAAACTATCGTGATAAAGTATATATTGCTATATTTCCCGAAGTTGACGTTCAATACTATTTTCCCGTATCTCAAAGAAAAACATTTGATCAATGGAAACAGAAAATATGATGAGTAACGTTAAAAATGATGAGTTTCGAATCGTAAAAATGGTATATTAAACGGAAATGATTGGCGCATCAACAAAGCTGCCATAAAAACGATACACGGAAGCCATGACTAGTCGTCGACTTTCTCGTAAAATATCTTTTTCGTTCTTTTTTGCTGGTTTTATCAAGTAATTGGTTGAAAACACAATTGATGAAAATCAGACATTTTGCCCAGTGCGGAGAAATCATAACCGTTTTGTAATACGAACCTAAATTTTCAATCGCTGTTCACTAAATTATCACATTGTAAAATCCAAGCTATTTTGAGTCACCTCTGTAAATTTAAACATCATGTTAATTCTTAATGTCCATAGAAGCATTCTTGGAATTAAACCAAATATTTATGCACTTTCAAAAGCCTCTTAGTACTTTCCTCGTAATTCTAGTAAGCAATTTGTCCACGATAGAATTAAATAACACGTTACAGGCGACATATCTATTCGAAAATGTCCTCTTTACACAAAAACTTATTCATGTAAGACACCAAGTAGCTCCATTTTCAGAATTTTTTGTTTTCTTCAACAAATAATAGACTGGGGATCACTAACCGAGTCTCTGTGGTGTAGGAATGAAGGCTAGTTTATTTAGTTTCATGCGAAGCCATCCTATAATTTTCTCCTTTTGATATCCTGTAGTGCACAATATCAAAGAGAATATTTTCCGTATCCACACGTTTCGAATAGTTCCGAGATTCACCTTGGTTGATAACAAGCTGGGGGTGAATAACAGCGAAAATTTTAATATCACAACGAAGACATTACTCCGTAGATTTCCATCAATCAATCCTTTAAATCGTATCAGCATAAAATAAAGCCTTTGGGGCATATGCGTCCCGCTAGTATTAACCCTTTGACCAGCAATAAGTATCATTTTCTGGTCCATAAAAACAAACAAGTAAGTATTGGACAAGCCAAAATCGCGGCTACAAATTTTCCATTATGATACAATCATAAATGAAGGTATAATTTGATATAAATTACAAGGAACATATTTACACACACAAAACAAGTTTGAAAATCATCCTACGAGTATTTGCGAAAATTGGTAGTTATTTAAAATTTGCGAATGAAAGTAAATAATATAAAAAATCGGCCGTGAAAAACAAACCTAAAGATTTTTCATATCTCGTCTAATTCCAAACTTAAGAAGAAAGGAAATTTCCTACGTATGACATGTGGTAAATAATAAGCGTTATCGTCAATCAGAAAATAGCTCCAAATTTCAAAAACTTTTATTGATACTCGACACTTTATCAACGCTCTATTATTTTTCGGAAGACATACTTTAGAAAATAATTAGATATATTTTGATATTAGTAGCCAATTTATATCTTTATAATTTTAAATTTCAAAGTCTCCGAAATTTTTCATATTTCATGATTAAATATTTTTGGCAATTTATATATTTGCCTTCATTTCCCCAAAATTCTACATCTGCGTCTTGCGATGGATTTTCGTTAACTCCAAGCAACCTCCAAAATTCCAGTTTTGTTACTTTTGCAGGTCTAGCTTAAATTGACAGCAATATTTTTGGAGTACGTTATTCTTATCATCGTAACTTTAAGGCGGCTTCATTCCTCTCATATATCTTTCTAGGTCACCAGTCGATAAATTCGCGGCCTAACGTTCCCATTCATTTTCATCGAGATTCTCCATCCAACTCTTCCGGAATATCACTTGGTGGCGACAGTTTTAATCACAAGACTTTCCCTCCTTTTATTACGCCTCGTCCTTCAATGACCTGAGCGAACGTCGAAATTTACATCGCATTTGAGAGGAAAACACACGAACGAGGGCACCGATAAAGGAATCTTATGACCTCGTTTGGTTTCTTTAAGACTTTTTCCACAGCTCAGTTTAAGAAGTTAGCATAGTAAATCTTACCTTTATTCTCCGCTTAACTCGCTATTGCTATCAACAGGGGGAGCTGAAAAGAGCAAACATTTTCTATTACTTTGAGAGTTTAAAACAAAATATCACCAAATTTATTTATTTAATGGAAGATTTTATGTATTAATGAATTACAGTTAGGAAAAGGTTAGAAAAAGAGCTAAAATACTTTGTTTTAATTTTATTACTTATTGTCAATTAATTACATTTCACTCATCGAAGTTTGTTTTAAATGTTAAAAACATACAAAAATAAATGTCATACAAAATTTTGTAATTTCTACAAATAAAATAGAAGTCAAAACTTAGAAAATTATATCATTAATAACTTAACATTGAATATGATGGTTCAAACAATACCTTATATAATGAGTTATTTTACTTATATTTTAATTTTCACGAATGAAATTTTTGTTCATAGTAGTTACGCAAAATGTATTTCAATTTTAAGCATATAGCGTAACAAATCTTATTCTTTCTCCGCAATCAAAGGCTTAATTTCAAGCATAAAAACTTACAAAGGCTTAATTTCACGCATAAATGCCAAAGTTTTTTGTTTAATTGTATGGTTGTTTAGAACAATTTCCAGAACTTCTCAACGAAACTGAAGTTTCCACGAAAATTGATCACTCAGGTAAGTACGTAATAAGTGACTGATTCTTGATCTAATGTCATGCATAATTATTCCAATTTTCTGATTGTGCATGTAAATTTGAAATGCTCCATTAGAAACTGGAAAGCTCCCACAGCCAAGATTAACTCTTTCACTGAAAAGACACAAATTTCACGTAAAACAATAACTGATGAAACAATTACCCATGCCACGAAAAATTGCTTTATTGGCTACCTAGGTTGCCAATTAAGTACTGGTACTATACTGGTAATGTTTCATTATGTATTGTTTTATGTGATGGAGACTTTCCACAGAGTCGTGCCAGAAGGAATTGTTAGATATAAACTTATTCAAATCTGACCATAAAATGAAAGCGTTGGCGTGTGTGCAAAAATCCTTAAGATTAAATTTCTCTTTTAGGTATCTAATACATGATATATTTACTAAGGGCACCGATATATAAGTTACGGGAAAAAGAAGGAAAAAGTAAAAATAACTTCGTTTAATCACCAGATTAAGAGTTGAAATTAGGAATATCGAGGGAATCAAACATGTATTTTGTGGCCAATTTAAGTGGCCGAACGTTAGAATACAGGCCAACCTACGACCAGGTCCCGGGTTCGAATCCCTGTAAGTCAGATTTCACCCTAAGATTTGATTGTATGCGTGCGAAAATCGTGAAGCTTTCATCTCTCTTGCAGGTATCTAAGAAATTTTGTATTTTGACGGCTCCCGGATAGCCAAGTGGGTAACGCGTTCGACTTCGGCGAAAGCGGTCCCGGGTTCGATTCCCGGTGGAGGCCTACGTGCGAAATGACCTAAGCTGTCGAAGCACTTTTACAATACTACTACTACTACTACTTGTACTCTAAGGGCACCGATAAATACGTTAAAGAAAACTTAAAGGAATAAACTTCGAATACTTGATTGAATCACAAGAAAAAGAATTGAAATGAGGGATAATGTAGGAGTGTTTTGAGGGAGAGAGAGAGAGTGATAACTAAGTTGTTAAGATAATAAAACTTTTACACGAGCTATAATCCTGCTTTTGATGGCAACTTCCTTTTCATTTGAAGTACACCATGGCGCACTGTTACTCAATTCTTATGCTGACTCCTTTTTCTGCGACGAAAAATATCAGTCAAATCTTTCTTCTTGGGCGGAAACATCCTAAAAGTGTCCCGTTGCTGAAAGAGAACCTAGAGATTCCTCCGGATATTTCGTCCTTTTGACAGTATTCACCATAAGAACGAGTTACATTCTTTCCGCCAGAGGGGCTTTCTTCTCCTTTCCTTGTGCTAAGACTCCTCGGAGTGTTCGGAGAGAATCGAACGACGGCCCAAAGCCTTTCTCTGCAGAATTTCGTTCTGCAGAATTTGACATCGGCTGTCAGGTGAATACTCAAAGTATTCAATTTAAGACGATTCATATCCTTAGAGTCGGAGAAAATGAAATTGTAACTGTAAGCTTAATCTTAGTACATAAATATAAAATAAAGTAAATATGTATGCACTTCTAAATTACTATTCTGCAAACCACCTCACCGTCATGTCGATAACCGTCACACACACGTTTGGGAAAACAAATATTTGCCGAAACCCGGGATTGAACCAGGGACCTTTAAATCTTCAGTCTAACGCTATCCCAACTGAGCTATTTCGGCTTATTAACTACCTATTAACTACTATATTTATCTAGTAACCACAAAACCATCAATCCTCATGCTTCCTACCTAGCATATTGTAATTAACGTCAACCTTTTGCACAAAATAGCACACGTTTATCAACAGACTTAACCATTTCCTTCATAAAACGCGCAGAACCGCCCGTACTTTAACCCCTTAACCGGGGTAAGCGTCTATAGACGCTTAAAAGAGCTAAACGCCAGCTTGTTTAGAGTAGTTAATACGATAGTTACACAGACTGACGGAAAAAGAGGTTGACTTGACGGAATTAATACTTAAAAATCTCCTCTTCCATTTAACCTATATTAAATAGCTATAATAATCCGTTAAAATAACGACTAAATTAAATTAAACAAAAAGAAGCTGTCATATTCGTGAACACTGGAAATTTTAAAACGTGCAATGCAAAACTAAGTTCCTTATCGTCCTGTGGATATTTCTCTTTTTAAAAAATAAGTGGAAAATATTTACCGCACGGTCAGTATTTGATCAGGCTAAAGTCAGGCAACATCAGATCATGCAATAATTGATTAAATACCCTCATTTAATTAATTGAAAACTCAGAGAGGAATAATTACCAGCCTCCAAGAAGATTATATCACAATCTGAATTCTATGAATTATTGCAATACAAAATGAAAAGTAAAGAATTATTCATAACAGATAACCAAAACATATGTCGATTGACGCAACTATTTCATCGATGGATGAGATGGCTTGAAAGCGCATGTTCTAAGTACCAATTAAAACGTAGCTAACCGCTCTATTCAAAATCCTCCACGGAGCGAATCAAATCATATCAGTGTTTGAATGCAACGATTTCTTACTTTTCTGAAAATCACAGACCCAGCTGCAATATTTGCAATATTCTTTGTGTCGTACTTACACTTGTTACTACTTGTTAGTTTAACTTAATCCGAACCGAAAAACACCGATTGAAGCAAAACTACGCACCCCATATAAGCAATTTATGTAAGTACTCCATACTTTATGGTCACATTGCAATGGGGATAATTTAACATTAGTATTATTCAAAATATCGTGTGGTGTATTTGATGGGTCAAAACATTGAGATAGGTAAAGAACACTGTTTCATTCATTCTATTGTAAAATTTCTGTTTTCTGACTTAGTTACAAGACTCATATTTTGACAATAAAAATAATAGTAAAAAAACTCGCAATCGGTTAAGCGAAGTACTTTCGACGTTACAGCGGCCTTTTAAAGTGGAGCAAGCTTTCGACAAAAGGCGAAGTTGGGAGGAAAACGGAGACATTGAAACTCAGCGCTTTCTTTAATGTCCATGAAAACCATGACTGTGTCTATGTGAGTACCATGCAAGCCGCCTTTCGGCGTGTGGCAGGGGGTGCATGCACCATGACTCTATTTCCTTAATCGATTATTTTCGCGTGTAGTTCTCAGAAAAAAGGAGTTCCTGAATCTATTGGTTCTAGCATCTATATCTCTGATCTTTCTCGCATTATCAGAACGGCCTATGTAGCATGGCGAGCGCATTATATCTGCTACATCATCTCTGAACGTGCTCTCTCTGAATGTATCCAGTAAATTGACCCTTTGTTGAAATCTTCCAGCTTCCAAAGATTCCCATCTTACGTCCTGAATCATCTGAGTGACGCTCACTGATTTATCGTAGCAATTCTTCTCAAAACGTATCGCGTTTCGCTGCACTTTTTCTAATTCTTGAATACAACACTTATCGGCAGGGTCCCATACACTACCCGCATACTCAAGATGAGGTCTAACTAACGCAAAATAACATCGCTCGCGAACTTTTCCGTCGCTCCGACCGACTATTCTCTTTACGAGGACGAGTTTTTTCAAGTGCTTTTCCGCATATAACTATTATGGATGTGAGTACTCCATGTTATGTTATTCGTGAGAATTACTCCAAGATATACACTGATTCTACTGTTAATAAGTTTATCATACGGAGACTGTACTCCGTAGGAAACTTTTAACCGCTATAAATACCCCACCACTCATTTTTTCCTGGCGGTCATTACGGTATATCTTAAAATCTTTCGGAAACACTTCGAAGTCGTTAATATCCTCTGTTAGCCAGCGTTCTGTGCATATAATTATGTCGGAGTCGTTACTTCGGATGAAATGTTCAAGGTCCGCTACTTTGTTTCAATGCTTCTACAGTTTATAACGGCAATCGATAATTTATTAACGTTGGGTGAAGCCCGAGTGTCGCACTGTGGGTCGTTTATGCTTTTTACAGGAATTTTTTATGCTTGTTGTTCTCTAATTACTCGTAAATCGGATTCTATTTTACTAGTACCATTCCCGTCATATTCTAAAAAAAATACACTGTTCGTAAATCCTATGAGCCACCCCGCTCGCCGCCTCGGCAGTATAGTGGACACCAGAGCCGTCCAATGCGAGGGGGTACGATCGGAGGGTCGGCCGAAGGTCCAAAAAGTCAGCTCCCATGCCCCGACAGAACTCCCATTGCCTCGCATTCAGTCCATATATTTTTCTCCGAAAAACGAAAGTTTTTAGTTTTCTCTCGAAAACTAACGAACCAAAATACGCATTTCGGCAACAAATTGACCATCACAACAAAGAAATAGAACTGGTAGTGGTAAGTTTTATATGGAATAATGCCACCAATTTCCGTAAGAAAACAGTAAGGTGTGCTGAACTCAGCAAGGGAAAGCAACGGAGAGGCTCGCTTAGTCGACCAGTCGTTGCTCATGATTCTTTTACTTTAGCTGCCTACTTTGACAATCTCGGGAACATTAAATTATAATACCGTTGGGTCCCTTTCAGTATTATTTTGACGGAAATATTTTGAATGATTGAATTTTTGATTTCTTATGCGACAACTGCGTATTAACCGGCCTCGGTAACGTAGTGGTTAGCGTGCTAGCCTACCAACGCCGAGGTCTCGGGTTCGAATCCTTGTCAGCGTATGGTTGTTTGTGATCGTCTTTGCTAGGTTAATGGTAAGAGTGGTCTCATTAGACTAAAATCGCCTAAATGAAGAAATGATCATTATTATCATTGTTATTTTTATTATTATTGTATTCCGTTGTCCTTGAAGTACGCTGTTACCTTATTGCACGGTCTCCACCAGGTGGGTTGCAAGGATTTGACTATGGGAGAGGTTTGCGGCATTTCATAAAACACAAATTTGGCTATAATCTAGAACCGAGACAAATTAAACCCAAAATGTTATCGAAAGCTTAAAAAAATGGAAAATTGTACCGTCACGACTTTCTTTTTCAACATTTTTACCCTGTGTAACAACCGTTGTGTCACTTCCTTAGAAAAGTTGAAAGCTGTCATTATCTTACGGTACGTAGTTAATTTATGGTAGCTGTGCGTTGACAAAGTTTCTAGGTGCGCCACTATCGGGAGGACTTACTTTCCTCAATATATTATCGAACTTTTTAGCAAACATAGAGGGGGGATGAATCCCATCAACCTCCCCCTCATCGGATAAGCTTCTAGTGTGACCCCACTCTTTCTCAGCGTTGCCGAAATGCGTATTAAGTGACAGCACTGGCAAGTTTTGCGTCATAGTTTTCGTGAGAATGGAAGAAGGTAAATCCAGATGTTGACACTTTTTGCTTAGAGGTAATTTGGTTTTCAGCTTGGGTTTCTGCCGAAAATTGTTCTCAAAGTTTTATTTGCAATCTTTATTATACAGATAATATTTACGAATCGTTTAATCTACTAATGACAGAGGACTTCCTATATTCCACTCTAGCATTTGGATGGAGGGAATCAGTTGACAAATTAGCGTTGTGTGAATGTAAAAGTTGAATCCAGGCATATGGTGTCTATAAATAGTTCCATGGTTTATGGGTACTATTAAAGCAGAAAATTCGCCAATGGGAGCTCCGCGAACAGTGACGTAACCTAAAAGCCTTGTGAGTGATAAATCAGTGGGAGCGAGGCACATGCAACAGCGGAGGCCTCGAGGCGTTCGGGATATTTAGATGGAAATCGATTCAACCTGTACGCTCGGTTCCTGTCTCAATTAAAACGTCACATTAACAGTCCATCCTGATTTCCTATTGGCGAATTGCTGTTTCGCATTCAGGATGCTACGCGTCGTATTCTCGCTTCTCCTTTTAATAAAGAGGCGTCCATCAAGAATGAGAAATGTAATGAGTATGTAGATGTCATCATACGTTCACCTGAGACTTTATGAGATGTGTGCCTTGAATGATCTCCAGCACATCGACATGGGTATCCTGAAAGTGCTTACTGACCCCGTCGCCCTCTTTCTGTTAATGAATGTTACGGGAAAACTTAGGTATCATCAGAACAAAGGAAAAAAATCAAAGTGTAGGTCCGTATAAAAGTGTTTCTACAGATTATGTTTTAGTTTAGTATAAAGGTTTTTCTACAGATTATGTAATTTTTCACCCAGGCTCCCACCGGGACAATTTATTGCCAAGAAGAAGCGAATGCTAAAAATGTCCGACAGAACTGGACTCGAACCCCAATCACGTCCGCTTTTCCTTAAAATATTTTTAGGTGCACGCCTTTACGAATAAAGTTACATTTCACTCTTAAACTCCACTTCTTTCGCTTGTGTTTGTACTTAAGTTTTTCATCAATTAATTGTTAATTTATTATTAATAAT
>KZ308624.1:435362-529105 GCA_000376725.2 Ladona fulva
ATAATACATGATCGAAGAACGCTGTTATTACAATTTTAATTTTAATCAGTGAGTTGAAATTTACCTTCGTATATATTTATTAGGTATGACTACCGTTATACTTAGTGAAATAAGAACTGAAGAAGAATTGAGACAGAAAATATAACAATACCACTTAGGTTCAAGGATTTTGATTTTATAGATTTTGAGCTGTTTCCATTACATGTTTATAATTTCTTATTTCTCAAAACGTATCGCGTTTTGCTGACTTCTTCTAATTCTTGAATACAACACTTATCGGCAGGGTCCCATACACTACCCGCATATTTCATATTTGATTGAATTTGAGAAAAAAGTGGTGTTATAAAAAAAATAAGCATTGTAATGGTATAGCTATTGTGATATAGACGTCAGATGGTGGGTTTTAAATAACTGCTTATGTGCTTATTGTAAATACATTCTGTTGGTTAACAAAACTGCGATCAAACATTGGAATCGAATAAACAACGCCTTATGGTCTCGGTTCAGGTTTAAAGGATGTTCATATTTTGGTTTGTGTTCAATTTTCATCCCGATAAATTCAGAAATGAGATTGAAAATTTTTCTCGGAGAATCTTTCTAAGAAAGGAAAATAAAGGAATATAATTTTTAAAAAAGCATCCAGAAATTTGTCCAAAAAAATTTCGGTTTGGTATGGTTCCGGTTCATGTACGACGACCAAGTGAATACCTCTATCTTTCTTCGTGAGAGGTCCCGCAATCAACCGATCGAATTCCGCTACGACAGAATCTCAAAGCTCGTGTAGCGATGATAGAAATGCCTGAACCCTAAGGTTTTTGTGTGTTAATATTTTGAAGATTATTATACAATTCTTAGATTTTAGGTTCCTTTACATGTATATACTTTACCGCCAGAAAAATGGGAGCAGTTTCCGAATTGCATTCGCCGTATGTTTTAATGTTGGACAGATGTGTTACTTACCTTTCTGGTGCCGTTAACAGTGACATCAGTTTTGTTAAAACGATTTCGTTCACATGCTATTACTTTTATTGAGAATCAAATAACCGTTGTGTTTCTGAGTTTCACCATAAAAGCTGCAAAAAGGTATCGGGAGCTACGTCGGAAAACCAAGTTTTTTCTTTATTTATAAAACCCCTTTTTGACCCCGTAATGAGACTTTACTGAAATATAATTCATTATACATTAGTTTTATGCTTCTGAGGTGCCTGATCTATTATAAATTCCTTGAGTAAAGGTATTCGGATTTCATTTATTTCTTTTTTGTATTCCCTATTAGTTTATATAGCCGTTACTTTTACTGGAAGTATGAATGTCTCAAAGTATTTCTTAATTTATACATTTTACATCGCGTGCTTGAGCGCTTCACACACATGCTCCCTGAGTACAAAATTGATTGTGGTCTATCGCTAAAGCTTTATAACTCAAGCTTTTTTTATGCGGCCGTAATACTAACCAAAACAAATATTCGCATGCGTATCGCAAATAAAGGAGCCGCGCAGAGGAAGGCTATTTCTTAACGCAAATCGTTTTGTAATTGATGAAACAACGCATCTTTAGCTACGTTAAACAGCGTTTCATAGCTGTGTTATCTGCAGACTCAAGTGTGTTTACAAGGAAAGCCACACCACGTTATTGGATGCAGTTAATCGGGATGAGGTAATTATTCCTTTGCTTGCTGATTAATTTGTCTGTTCCTTCTTGCGGAAATTGATGTAACAAGTTCCCAAGAGCAAAATATGTTCTCAATTTCATGGAAATGTAGAGGTAGGCGGCTAAGAAATAGAATTTGCTTTTAAAGGCTTTTCATTCACTAGGCAATTCACTGAATCGTCATGAGTTTTAGAGACATTCCATAAAATTCGACTAGGTTTCATATCTGCAACTCCAGTTAAAACTTTCGGGTTGAATTTAACTTTATTTCCTTTCACTTCTGAAACAACGTAACAAGGGCCCCTTTCCCCGTCTGTGAAAATTAAGCAGTTACTTTCAGTTCTCAGTCAGTTCAGTCTTCAGCAGTTCTCTATTACCATTTAGGTAATCTTCTGCGAACTGCGAGTATCGCGTTAAAGAGATATAGCGTATCTCTATAGATAATAATTTAATTAATAATGTATGCAATAATACGAAGATGTTGCAGATAGCTTACGAATAGCAAAGGCGGGTTTAAATTGCAAAAAATACACATACAACGATCGTAAATTATATTTAAATGTACAACATGATAAAACCATACTTTCATACATGCATGCACATACCTTTTATTATAGGGTTACCTCATAACTACTTAATAACTGTTACAATGAGTGTTACTCAAATCCTTTCCCTTCGTTCTAAATGTACCTTACACGATATGGAAATTGGTAAATCAAGATATCTGTTGAGACATCAGTGAAGTAAAATAAAACTTTGTAAGTTCCACAGCTTGGTTTCTTTTCACGACCGGTTTCAGCCTAATCTGGCCATCATCAGGCCTTATTTTACTTCACGGATGTCATGGCGTTCCACCAAGTTAAGCCTCATATTAATTTTATATCTGTTGAGATATTAATTCCAAGGAGAAAAGGGATTTAAAAAGCCTGAAGAGGCCAAGCTTCAACCTAGGTCGCCCAAATACCGGATGATTGTCCTATTCATTGAGCTACCCAGCCTGAACTTCTGCCAGAATTTTCTGGCCTCATAACTCAATTCTTAAGGGAATACTGCCTCACTCCTCACCTTGCCAGGTATACCTCATGCCCACTCCAGCTGAGCGCATATATTAACATATTCCTACATTATCACGTTTCTCTTTTTCTGTTTTACAAAACTGAAAATAGAGATTAATCTTGGTCGAGATGCTGGATGAAAAACTGGAGCATGTAATTTATAAAACTTTCAGCAATAAAATTATGATAATTATGTAAAAATAATTAATTATCATTGTGAAGAGAAGGAGAGACCATAATTTGAATATGACCTCATCTGAAGTATGTTTTAGTGTACTTAGGTGCTCCCAGACCGCAACCCGCTAAGAAACTATTTGTTACACGCTTGAAACTCGCATATCATTCTGGTTTCCCCTTCTGAGAAAGAAGGTCAACTGCCTCACTCCTCATCTCTAGCTAAATTATCATCAGGTAAATTAACAGATTCAATTCTTGTCATTCGCCATTATCCTTCAACCAAAAGTGAAAGGTGCTACAAACCCTAATTAAGAGTCTTCGTTTTCCTTCCCATACATTTCCTTGCATTCAGTCATTTGAAAGAAATTGGCAAGGCTCTCGATCTTAATTTGGTCTTCAAGCTGTAGGTCTTCCTTTACAGATAGTAATCCTATTTGCAATCCTAAAATGACCTCCTCCATGTGTAAATATCTCTCTTCACTAACAAACCGCATAGAGCTTCAAAGGGAATTCCGTCACCGTAAGCGCTCCTTGTTCGTCTGCTTTTACCTTTCATGCGTCTTAATATGATGACATGAAGGCATTCAACCCGGAACTATATTTCTTGCGTTAAGATACCGCAACCACCAAAGTTGAGAATAACAGCACTGAATACCTTCACTTAATTTAGATGTAGTATTACAAATTATCCATATTAATAATATTGCGACTTTATTCGGGGGAAATGGAGACAGTCGAGTCTCTCTAACCTTTCGTCACTTGCAATTTAAAAGAGATAGTTTGAAAAAAGTGCACAGAATGAAAATAATTCGTGGGTTTTAAAAACCCAAGTTAGAACTAAGGAAAAATACACGATAGTAGGAAAACACTCACAAGTAGAGAGTGTGAAAAACTTGCAAAACCTAATTATACTTAACTAAGTTTTAAAGGCTGGTATAATCAGATGTAAATGGCACACAAAAAAACAGGCACATCATAGACAAAACAGCTGTAAATAACTTTTAATAAATAATTAAGAGAAAAACGACATTATGAAATGGAAATATTACGATTCCAAAACAGGCTTTGCATGGCTTTTGCCAGAGGCCATGCTCTTTTAAAAATTTCTTTTTATTTCCTTTATTATTAATATTTTCCGAGAATAATTTTCAATCTCATTATTGAAAAAAACTCACCACAAAATTGTGTGATGATGTTTAATCTCAGAATACTTTCGGAGATGAATTAACGTACACAGTGGCATTATAGAATCGAAAAGGGCAGCTGGATTCTAAAAAAATTCGTTTCGGAGCCCCCATCGTTCCTGGGCCCACACCATTCGGGTAATTCGGAAATCCCTCTCTCGATCTTACTCGATGAAGATTGTTCGAGTTTCAAATTTTAAGATATCTTAACGTTTATATAAAGTAATATTAAATAATTTTGATGCAAATACAAATAATTTCTGCCTAAGTATTTTATGCAACTTCATATTAATAACTGGAAATGGATTCAAAATAGGCTGTCTGGTCCATTATTGAACCATCGAAAATGATTTGGTAAATGTTAACCCCTACCCATGTGTAGTTCCTTCAATAAAAATCGAACGGCGTATTGCGTGGTGCATGAGCTTTAGGGGAGAAGAAATTCTAGGTTAACCCCTTCCACTTCTTTACCTAAATACTCGTGGCAACAGCGCACAGTCTGACTGCGGTCATACAAGCTTCCCTTTTGTCTACACTCCAGGTGTTCTGGCATAACATGGCTTATAACATATTCTGGCTCCATCGAAAAATAATTTCGGAACTTGCTTCTTATTTACCACAAATTTATTTAAACACGACCGGTTTCGACCAATACGGCCAACCTCAGGCGAGGAGTAAATACGAAGTACGTTTCGGAATTATTTTTTCCCTTTGTCTCTGTTCTAAATTTCGCAAACTTCTTTCAGGAGGCTTGGAGAAGCCGGAGTAAGGGTTGGACGGAAACTTTCGGTGTACCTAGAAAGAATGGTCTCATATTTGAAAGGGTTATGGGTGTAAGTTAAAAAAAAACAATGTCTGCTTTAGTTATCGGGTGGCGCAACATTCTTTACATTTTTAAAATTTCCATAGACTCATGTATGTACGAGTACTTGAAGTAACTCCTGATATAAAAGAAGTTTGACTATCTAGAAATTCTCTATTTTCCATGCATTTTTTACCAAAGAATACGTTTAATTGAGTCGCAAAAAAAGTTCATTAAACTAATGTCCGGACGAGAGTACAAGGAAATCTTTAGTGTTACCCTTAAAGCGTTTTCTTCTTTACGTTACTTTTTACGGACGATTCCTCATGAGGACGATGCCACTTGGACGAACAAACGAACGGACGAACCACTCATCCTCACCTTTGCCCTATCTTAATGAAACTAATTTACGTAAATTAATTATAGAATTGATAATAGAAAACGACTGCCACCCTTATTTGCTCTCATTCGAGATTTATTTTGGGCTGCTGGATGGCGCCCGATCCCCGCAGCTGATGCCTAATTTAATATGATAACAATTCTTTCTTATATATATCAACGATTTGAGCGACGAAATAAATAGCGATGTGAGGATATTTGCAGATGATTCGGTAATATATAGAGAAATATCAAACGCGGAGGACCGTGACATCCTATCAAACGATTTATCCAACATTCATAGGTGGTGCGAAAAATGGCAATTAGAACTAAATGTTACTAAATGTTCCGTCGTAAATTTCTTCGAGCGAAAACAAACTAGTCCAAATCACCCGTACCAAATTAATGAAATAAATTTGAATATAGTAGAGTCAGTTGAATATCTCGGGATCACTCTTGCGAATAACTTAAACTGGAGCGTTCATATCCGAAAAATCTGCGGTAAAGCAACCAAAAAGCTCGGTTTCATAAAGCGTATTGTAGGTAGATGCGATGAAAAGGTTAGAGAGCGATGCTATTTTACCCTGGTCAGGCCCCATCTTGAATACGCGGCAAGTATATGGGATCCAGCGGATGAAACGCACACCCGCGAAATCGAGAAAGTTCAGCGCTAGGCAATACGTTTTGTGAAAAATTGCTACGATAAAAAAGCTAGTGTTACCGAAATGCTTTCGGACGCAGGTTGGGAATCCCTGAAAGATAGGAGATTGGAAGCTAGGCTTCGATTACTCGGTAAATTTCGAGACAGTGCGTTTGTGGAGGACGTTATCAATATTATGCGACCCCCCTGCTACTTTGGCCGATCTGATAATGAGCGCAAGATAAGGGAAATAGATGCTAGGACAAGTCGTTTTAGGGACTCTTTCTTTCCGCGAACGATACGCGATAATAACAAAATAAAGAAATAGCGCGAGCATCCGGTGTTAACACCCCCTGCCACACGCCGAAAGGCGGCTTGTAGGGTATTGATGTAGATGTAGATTTAATTTCTTAGACCAGACACACCTCCATGGAATTCAGAGGAAACACGGGCAGTGACGGATATTGTATGGGAGTGTGTAAACAAGTTTCTTTCTATGTACAATGACTAAGGGTTAGATATAAGAAGAGACTAATTAGTCTCAATGTCGCCCATAAATAAAGACCAATTATTATTATTATGAATTCCCGCTAAATACTTAAGCACCTCTTGAGACCTTATGTTTCCATCTCAACGGTGATCCAACTACTAATCATGTATAATAAAGGAAAAAAATAATCATTTCATAACATATATGTAGTTGTAAGGTCGAAGGTTTCCGCGGCGATCGGCTGTTTCCATGGTATCTTTTCTTTACTTCGCGGTGGAATCCCGGAAAAGATACCATGGAAATATATGTAGTTGTATTGAGGAGAGCTGTTGGAAGTTTATATTGTAACAATACGGTGAACAGACGGCAGAGGAGTAAGAGCGGGGAAAATATTGTTTCCCTCGTGTATATTCAATTTAGAGTCCGTTTAGCGAATCATTAATCCGACTTACGTGTACAAACATATACGTTTAAGAAACAGCCAAGTGTATTAAGGCAGTGGCATAAATTTCCAGACGACACTTTACAAGTGCAATATAAAGAAAAGAGAGGGTGCATTAGCTCCGAGACTACGACGATGCGAAAAAACGCCATCGACAGAAATTGCTACAGAATGCATACAGTTTTCTGTGACTAGAAAAAAGTAGTACTTTTCGTGAGCAAAATAGCTTCGCGACAAACAGTTAAAAAAGGGGACAGTCCCGTCAATATATAACGTCTGGTGACCCATTTTCTTATAACATAAGTTCATAACGCTTTTTTATACACCTTAACCAAACAGTAGAGTCGGAGATAGATTCAGAAACATCACGCAAAACATGGCGACATCCAAGAAATATTTGGCCTGATTAGATGACCCATTTATTAGAAAGTAGGAAATCCTATTTCCTGGATATCCTCTCTCATCCAGGAAATGCTCCAGAATTTCAATTAGTTGGAGCTTTTGATTAAGGCCAGGGAAAGAGGAAATTTTGAAAATATTTTTTTCCATCACAACCTTAGGGAGCTGCGATGAGAGCCTGTCGTGTGAGAAGATATTAAAATTATCGTCAGGCGGTCTTTTGAAGTCTATAAGATATGGATTTATCCATGGAGCATAAAGCTTGGCCCGATGGAATTTTCAATTCGAATTGGCTTATTTCCCTCGTCGATTTACAGAGACGATTCATTCCTCGAATCCGCTTTAGAAACAGGCACCTTCTCTTCCACATTGGGACTTTTACATTGGAAATGAAAACAGCGCGGATGATATTTATGTTTTGAGAACAAATATCTTTGAAAAATTGTATTCGTGATGATTTGACGCAATTTCTGAAGAGTAATTTGATTTTATTTCTGTCATTTTCATTTTCCTACATCTTTTCAATCGTTCCTCATACGGTGCAGAGATCACACGGATGAAATCCGAGAATTGATTTGATGTATAAGGAAGGCACTTATGAGAAGTTATTGGGTAAAATATTTCAGCTAATAATAGAAAAACTGCATAGCATAATATACATGATGTATCTCTAGGTTGGGTAATATAAACTTATCTAAATTTTGGCAATGTACAAATATTAGAAGATATAAAGGATATCATAAGAAAAATCATAAGTAAAACTATAGCTCTGAAAGTATTGCTTGACTTGAACTTTTGCAGTTGCTGTTTCATTACTGCTTGCCTTGTATATCTCAGTATCACGTTAAATGTGATGATATATTTACTCACATAACTATATGCATACAACGTATCATTCATGCTAATGACTTTCAAGGTAAGCAATCCTTCCCTCGTTTATTTTTATTACCCCAACATTGTTTCTAATCCTTGGATAAATATTTCGCTTAAATTACATCCAGGCATTTACATTTACAACACATCATGCATCCCCTTTGGGATACAGAAGCTAAAGCTTCTAATGCAACCCAATGCTTGAAAATCTCACTCACCAAATTCAAAATTACTTACTCAAGGAAGCGTGGACGATAATATAAATATGAAATATTTTTTCAAATCAGATCTGTAAGTCTTAACCTCAAGAAAAATGGAAGGCCGCGGTTAATATGATAGCACTAATTTCAATTTCGTTTAAGATGATATAATTGCAGTATTATTCAGTAAAGATTGATTAAGTGCTCGATTATGTTTTCAAACATTCAGTTTGTAATATTTGTGTGTTCGTAGTACTTCCGACTCACCGAGTGACGAATTTGAGAGTAATAGTAGAAGTTACACCGTTCATTCATTTTTATTTTTATATGATTGATTGTCACAAGGATTTAGGAAAGATGTATTAACTTTGCAGGGTAAAACCGTACGACTGAATCCAAATGAATAACAAGTGTGAAAAATAGCGACATGACTGATACTCGAACCCAGGTCTCCCACTTTTCGGACTGGTATTCTTAGTTATTCATAGTAGTTCAGTAGTTAGAATACCTGCCCGGAAAGTGGGAGACCGCTATTTTCCACACTTGTTATTCCTTATGATTGATTGTATTAAATCACAAGCGGGCTATTTGCGATGTCTATGATGATGTATGATGTGACATTTACTTCACTTTCAGAGATGTACATCGCTTGCTTAGTGGGCAAAGGTTACCTTTCCTGTTTGAAAAATTAATGCGACCTATTTTCATCAATTAACGTAGTAGTCTTTTTCAGAAGATGAATGGGATTTCCTTTCTAGATTTGCGTTAAAGGTTAACAAGTGGAACCCTGAGTTGACGTCCATCAAGAGTCAAAGAAATAGCTTATTTTTCCCTCTTCGGCCAAGTCTGGAATATAGCTGCGCGGATGGGATCCACATCAAATAGGGTTAATTTCTGATTTAGAGATGGTGCAACGTAGACCAGCTCGCTTCGTCAGTGGAGACTCCAGGTTCGACAGTAGCGTTACGGCTATGATAAAATCTCTTAAGTGGAATTAGCTCCAGGAGAGAAGATCTGATTACCGACGAAAGTTTTTCGAAACATTCATCGGTTCAGAATTTTTAGGCGCAGTAAAAGACATTGTCATTCCGGTAAAAAACGAGCGCGATCACAGAGTGGTATCCATACAGTTTTACAAGAAAGTAATCACTAAAACAGAAGGTTACTTCTGATCGTTCTTTCAGCATAGCAACAGAGAAGCTAATAGGATATATTAAGTAAGGTATTAATACATCCCCTGCCATACGCCACTGGTGGCTCGTGGAGTACAAATCTAAATCTCTTGATAAGCATAGACGAACGTATTTTTCCACGTGGAAGAGGAATCCAGAATTGAATATGGAGGATACCGAAAAGATTTCAGGATTGCTATTGTGCGACTGTCGGGAACGAGGGCTCGAAATGCAGACGCTGGTATATCTTGTTTCTCTTCGTAGAACCAATGGCGTACGAGAACTCTTTTCCTTCAAAAATTCTCCCTCCACCAATTTTCATTCGCAACCTTCTAGATTCTCATGGTTTACTTAAAGCCTCGTTGCGACAATACATCGAAAGTTCTGCGTGATAGGTTTTTAATGCCATGAATGTAAATAGTGTAACATTCACTGCACATAAAAAGCATCTGTATTTGGCAGCGCGTTTTTGAAAAGAAATGTAGCAACAAAAATATCACTTGCTGATAAAACATCCAGATTATGGTACGTCAAGAACATTTCATTTTCTCTAAGTTCCCCATACGTCACAACTCTCGAGTTTAAAAGTGAGAGACTTAACGGAAAAAACTTTTATTAGCACTGAAGTGACCACTCTTAAAGTCTCAACGCCTTAACTCTAAATTACCCACTTTCATTCGGAAGGTTTTCGTAATTATAATTTTTGTCCCAACGATTCTCTCACAAAGAATAGACTAAAACTTTTATTCGAACATCAAGAAGTCGTTTAAAATTCAGATAGTTTAAGAAAGCTTACACAACTTTAGATTTATATCAAAAATTCTCAATAAGCTTTTGGAACTCAATAGAACGGATACAAAAATAAATTTAAGTTAGGAAGAGAAGTCAACGCTTGTTTAGTTTGACTAGGTTCATTAAATAATGTATGCAAGTAAGATTACAGTGATTTTTAAGTAAATATAATTAATTATTGTAAACATTTATAAGTATTGTAGTAGTTAAAATCTGGACTGCCGTATAATTTCAAGAAAGATGAAGAAATGATACAGCGGGAATTAAAATTCTTCGAAAAAAAGGCGCTCCCCAATTTTATGTATGTATTTAATTGTGTTTATTTTAAATGCATCAATGAATACAATTTAATAAGAAGCATGTAAGGAGTAGGTGAAGATACTTGATTATCTTAAAAGACTTCAAGAATCTTGTTTGGCTATCCATTGACTTAAATTTTACAAAGTCAATAGAAAAGATGTCATCACATCAGCGGCGAAGGAACACGTTTCCTTAAAATCAGTTGTAGTTTTTTTAGTGCTTACACAAAATTTAAATACAGCCATTATAATTAACACAGTAATTTAGTTAATGCAATTAAGATAATCGAGAAAATGTATAACAGGGTATATTGTCCATTCAAAAACAAGCATTTTAAATTCTCAAAACATTTTTATCTTTATGAAAAGGGTAGGAATAATATCGTATTAAAATATATTTCGTATAATTTAGTTTACACTAATTCATTTGCGAGTCCATTTTCGTTTTTTCTACATGGTTCAAATGGTATCTCGATATTCGAACTATCCTACTTATGAACTTTTCGAAATAAATACTTTTATTTGCTCCAGTTTGGCAGGCTCCCGATAGCCAAGTGGGCAACGCGTTCGACTTCCAGTTTGGCCACTAGATGTAAACTTAATTTTCAGATAAGAACCGAAAAAACAGATAAATGTATTGGAAATTTGAGTTTCGAGTAACTTTTCTCGCGTTAAGAACTTAGAACTGGAACGAATTGAGCTCGTAAATCGAGGTACCACTGTATGTAATTATATCGCAGTTAAGATTTTGTAGCTCGAATGAATTTGTGCTCACGTCGCCTTACTTCCACCCTTCCCTTTCCTTTTCCTCCGCCATCACGCAGCTGTAAATATATTTTATACGTGTCCTCCTTTCCTTGAAACGCTTCTCTGTCTTTTCACGTAATCTTTCCAGTCCATTCATTTACCCTTGCTTCTCCCGAACCCACCCACAGTTTGTATAAATTCAGTACTTCATTGCATCCTTCCTTTCTGATGACGAAGCTCAACGGAAATCGGTAAGATATGGTCGATACTAGGAAAACAACAGAATTGTCTAAATCCACCAAGTAAGGAAATTGAACGTGGCAAGGTCATGAGGTTGTACGCGCATGCATACATGTCGCCTCGAAGATATTGTAGTTGCAGTATTTTTAAAAGTACTACAGCAGGTCATTTTGTACATTAAGGCCCCCACCGGGAATCAAACCCTGGACCGCAATTATTAATGTTATTGTTTTCATTATTAGTGGTAAATTTTTATTTCAATTCTGCATTAATAAATATAAATTTATTCTTTCCTATGCTCTGTTGTGGAATACTATTGATTGCATTAACTGTTTTCTCTTCTTTTACAAATTAGTTAGTTCAATGTATACATATTTTAGTACTTTATTTGATTGTATGTATGGGTATTTCATGTGTTTGGAGTTCTCGTATAATCTACACTTTGTCAAAATTATACATATTATCTATTTTTTATTGACAGAATCGATTACATCTTTTCTGTATACACTGTGTTGACGCTCTTCTTTATTGTATTTATGGGTATCAGGTATTCCTTTAGCTAAATTTGGTTGCATATTTTACGTTAATAACATCATCACTCGTGCAATCGATCAGTGCAATAATAAAAAGGAATCTTTATAATGCTTTAGTTTGGTTAAATTTATAACTTCTGCGGTGATTCATTTTTGGCTGTTTTAACATATATATTTAATATTTTCTAATTTCAGTTACATATTGTGTTGGGATTTGTTTTTAAAAATCTGAAAAACTGAATGATAATCTTCTCTTATTAATACACGGTACCTCCTGATGAGACATTAACTGGCTCAGGAATACCATTATCTTTACATTTTCTATACTTGTAATTATATCAACCTGTGCCTAGCCTTTGTTTTGATAGTATCTTTAATCCAGGTAAAATTGAAAAACTTTTGTATGAATTGACGTAAATAGATGTTGCATTAGGCAACACAGTTGATTTATTGTAAAATTTGATTTGATAATAAATACATTATTGATTTAAAAAAAAAACAATTCAAACTAACAGTTTCATTCATGTTAATAATGATATGTTGTACTTTTCCCGCTATCTTTAGTGGGAATCCAGGGTGTTTCACTCTGGTAAACAATCTCTCAGAGACATTACGCAAAAGATTTTTCACTCAAAGTTTTTTCATATATAAGTCGTTTCACTCAAGTGATTTTTCATCGCTTGGATGCATTATCAAGTGTCTGAAGTATACGTTTAGAGGAAACGGTCGTGTTTTTCCCGAATGTAAGGCCGGGTCGTACATAATTTTTTTGCTTCTTAAGACGGCGTAGGGCTTACTTTCAGGGGGTTTTATATTTTCGTGTAATGATAATTCTACATTCATTGCAGTACAAAAACTATATTATGAGGCTAAAGTAACTGCATTTACTCAAACACAGCTCTCAATAATATTATTTATTCATGTATACATTATTTAAGAAATATGCCCGTCTGGCTGACGATGTTAACTTGGGCTTATATTTGGGGAAGGACTTATATTCAGATAAATCAGTTAAGGGCTTATTTTTGGGGAAACATGGCATTTGAAGAAACCCATAAAAATTGGGTATTTTCATTTTAAAATCTCAAAACCCTCCAGATGATCAGAAACTTCTTACCTTCCTAATTGTTCCAGGCTCTAAGCCAAGCGATTTTAATGGCCCACCTTAAGAAATACGTGTAATTTTCATTTCTATCGCTAGTTGAGATTCTTGAGAAATTGATCATAAACATGGGCGCTCAACAGTACAAACCCAGCTTGCGTTTTGAAATAGCAATTGAAAAAACATTCATTGGATGAAAGACCCTTGCGTAGTAAGTCTTGAGCGTAATATTTCTTGGTGAAAATTGCCCTAGGTGAATTGTTCTATGACGAGGTCTCCCTTGGATTATTCATGTTTGGGCGAAACGATTTTGGGGCAACATCCGTACACGCAATGAAAAGTCTGACGGGAGCTGAACTCGGACCCGAATTTTCAACTTCCCGGAACATTCATGCATGGCTGAGGAGCACGGATTAGTGATTGGGAGTTTAAATTTGTCAAAAGACCGTTAATTAGAAGTAGCTAGCGAGGAAAACCTCTAGCTGATTCCAGGAAATCAGCGTGGTTTCTTTTAATACTAAACTACGTCTGTTACCAAAGATAATGGGATACAAAATAACGAAAAGAATAAGAAATGTATTACTCCTACGTTTCGGCCCGCCAAATGCATTATGTACACTTTGGTTACCTGCTTTTCAAAATGTCAGAGGAACCCTGTAGTATTGTTCGGAGTGGAAACAAGTGCATTTCAGACCTCTAAGTAGCCCAGCGAAAAGAGATGGGTTTTATAAAAACCTATCATCACGAAGAGACCAGCGTAGTTTATAGACCTCAGTGATTAATAAGTAAGCTTCAACAGAACGAATACTCTTCCTTAAAGTAAAGTTAAAACGCAAAAGTTTGAAGGAATTCGCCCGCTATGTCGCCCTAGGAAATGTATAGAAGGGAATATATTACATATGGAAGAGAAAATGTTGCTTCTTAAAACTTCCTTCATTTCACGAAATATATACAGTAAGAATAAAAGCGAATATGTTATATACAATCGTTTAGACGGCGAAAGTTTGCTGGCGGGGCTTAATCTTTTATTTATATATATATCTAGAAACTTTTAGCAGAACAACAGAACGGTAGATGACAGCTTCAATTACCGTAACGGCTAAGCTGATCCTACTATTGAATTCCTTCAAGTGACAAGGATGTCAAATTTTTAACCAATAAAAATAATGTATACGTATATATGCACTACGTACAACACAAGGAAAAGTCACTTAGGTCACTTGGCACGATAAGGCGTGCACCTAGGAAAATTCCCTAAGAGAAACGGACATGATTACTTATGTTTGGACAGCCATTAGCATGATTAATCGATGAAGCCGTAAAAGATGAGGAGAAATTGGGAAATACGGGTTTGAGTTCCGGTTCCGTCAGATTATGTTCATGTCCGTTTCTCCTTGGAAAGCACTATGTACAAAATACATGTAGGCGACATTTATGCTTCCTCTATTAAGCATTCAACCGTCTACACTGTGGCATGAATTTCTTTCGATTGCTTCAAAGTCAAACAGTTTTTAGATATAAGTGAAGTTAGAGATGTAAACATCTGATAGAGATAACTACATGGTACGAATACTTATATTTGGACAGATATTAGCATGATTAATCGATGAAGCCGTAAAACATAAGGTGAAATTACTCAGTTACAGTTTTCTAAGAGTATGAGTACTGAGCGAACGTTTCAATAACTCACAGTTACTGCCAAGCCAAAAGTTGCCAGCCATAAGTAAAACCGTTATTTAAACTATCAGTAAAACGATTAGTGAAGCTATGAGTAATGAATGAAATGATTATGACTAATAACGTAACTACCAGTAGTTGTAACCGATCACTCAATAGTTTGTCTGCAAGTGTCTGATAGTAATTATTTTCCTTACCTTCAGTCAGCATTGGAAACCCTCACGTAACTAATTTTCCCTTTACTTCGTGTATGTCCATTATATACAATTACATCGTGGAACTTCATTCACGGTAGGGATCAGAAAACTTGTCACACGTTGCCTGTCATAAGCTAGGTAATGTTTAATTAATTTCTCACCGAAACCTCGGAACGGCATAATAGCCAAAGTCGCATTTATCCTTGTCTCCACTCATTTTTGAACTCGAAAAAGCAGCTGTCTCTTCCAAAAGCCATGCACGCGTGAAACATTCATTTGTTACCTTCCCTTCGCTCCCGTCTCCATTCTATGAAAATTCTTTCTCCGCTTTTCCAGCACTTTCACTTTCTTTTCGCCTCTTGTTTCACTTTATCAAAGTTACGCAAGTGACGGGACCCGGACCATTTTCACATTCATGGAATCCGTTTTCTTCCGAAGAATTTTTAATTCTCGCTGCTTCATTTCTTCATCTTTCTTTCCCTCTGTTCGCTATCTTGTGATTACAGCACCAGGAGCTGAAGACCGAGGCAATGATTCACCTGCTCTCTCTAGGAATGTTTAAAGTAAGATTGGTTTTCATTACCAACTTGAGATATCATCGTTATCATGATCTAAAAATATGAGAGTGCATAAGGCGGGAGAATATCAATAACTAAGCCCATTTTGCGAGCATAAATCATTCATAAATCATAATTAATGAAAAATCAGAAAAATATGCCTTGCAGAATTTGATGTTAATTTGCAGGTAATCATTACGTTCAGTCGGTTATAATATTTTGCATAAGTTTTCCTTGAAGAAACGTTTTCAAGTACAGTAACGTTTTACTTAAGTGAGTCGTCATCAGATAAAGAGGATGGCTCAAGATAGAGGGTCGGAAACTCACTGCAAACTATGGCATGGATTGATGAAAACAGGGAAATGAAAATATTAGAAGAATGGAAATAATAATGGAAAATTAAATAATAATAACATAAATATTCAACAACGTCGAAGGTAGCTTTGTAAGATTTAAAATAAAACGGATTTACATTATAATTTTAAGCAAGGTATAAAATATATTATAGAATAAAATACAAAGATTAGGGTAAGACCCAATAGCCTGTTTGTTAATGAGTATAGTAAATTATTTAATGGATATGATGATTCGTTTGCTAAAGATTGATTTTCAAATACACATAACTCAGATATAATGTAAATCCACCTATTTACCCTAAAACCTGATTATTCGCGGTAAAAATGGATTTTAGAACAACTATTCTTATCAGGTATATACTTCCTAGATTTAATTTCTCTCAACACTTCCTGTATCTGATCAGCCTGAGAAGCAAGATGGAAGCATAAAATTTTCAACGTCTCGTCAAAACCTACCTTCTCTCTGTACTTATTATCTCTATATAAAAATGTTTGTAGGTAATAAATACCTCAGATAAGTTAGACATGAATATGTGGATAAACATATAGTAATGTATTCCTTCTTATAAGTTCGATTAATTATCATATCTCTACAATCAGAAAGTTCATACCTTTTATATTATTGTGTTATTTTTATCGTTCATTGCATGGTGCTTATATTTCATTTATGTAGTGCTGACTAAGTAATGTGTAGTTTGTGAACCTTTACAGTTGTAAATATACATACACTTTAATATAATGACGCATTCTCATATTGATTTACTTTCCTTGTAGAAAATAATTTACTGTATTTTACTAGACCTCTACCAATTCATTCCATCACATGACTTATGAAAAGGTAAATATCAGAAATTTAAAGCAATGGTGAGTTATGTAAAGCAAAAAATAATGTCTGTCACTGTCAGTGATATACGCTCCTTAAGTGAGAGTGACGCCGCTCAAAATTCAGTTCCCAGACCCATTTATGGCTTAATAAATGGCCTCTCGAGAACGTTACCGTGTAAAACTCCTTTATTTGGACGAAAGTCAAGTGCAGTTTTGGCGATTGGACCGATATCTGAGTGCTCCAGGAACGTAAGCTCTGTACACAGCACTAGGACACTTAATTCGTGTCCGTGTGCTGGAAAGAACTTGGCAGTGGAGTGCCTATCGGTTGAAAATTTTCCCGCAGTCATAGAAGCTTATGTATGTACAAGAGCAATACCATCACGTGCCTTTGCGAGCCTTTTCTTCACTCTAGCTATAGCTCATCGGCTTCACGAACTTGCTATATCTTACAGCTCGGAAATTGGTTTATAGCAGACGTCTGCCATTGACTCTCGTAAGCTTTGTGTAACACAGATTATTTTGAAACATTCAGAGTGTGTTCCTTTTTCTTAAACAATATAGACGTACCCGACTGTTGAGACCACTAGGCCTATGTCTACGTAAAATTTGCACCAGAAAATCGAATTTAGGCAAACCCCATGCATGTGCATTACCTAGTGGATCAAGAAATCATCCCTCTGGAAGATATTTTTTCCCATTAATTAAGAGAAAACTTTTTTGTTATTAAATTATATCTTTTTACCTTCCAGGCATTTTCTTAGAACTTCTGTAAACATTTATTGGAAAGTATGTTACCGTGCATATATGAATTTGAGTTTTTTGTATTGATATTACTTGAAACCCAACACCATATTAGAAAAGATCTTTGCCAACAGAAGTATCCCATCAATATCTTGATTTTCATCTCCCTATAGTCCTGAAAAGTATCCAAAATAAATTTCTGAATATAAACACAATGCATTCTTATGCAAAAATATGCAAATTAGCTGTCTGATAGGATTGAACATATAATTCAACAAATGTTGACGAAATGGTGAAGAACGTCTGGTTATTAAAATATAAAATTTTATTGCAAAGACATGAGTTAGTTATAATAATTAATCATAAAAATGAGTGAAACATATGGGATAAAATATTTTCCTACGTAGAAAAATTCGCGATGTACTTGGCAGTTCAGGTATATTGCGGGGATCAATTTTCGGATGCAAATTATTTACAAGTAAAGGCCTAGTGGTGTCGAAAGTTGGACAGGTGTGTTTTAGAACAAGCAGTATACCCTGAAATTCTCGAGCAAATCCGTACCACACAAAGGTGATACTCCCTTTGTCAGAAGTAGTATGAACTGTCCATTAATCGATTTCCAAAGAGAAATAAAGCACTATTTCTAGATGTAGCTCACTATAAATAAATTGATAATAACATTTTCATAATGTATTTGATAAATATTGTAATTTATTGAAGTAAATAATCATAGAAATATTACTAGAAAGCTTTTTTTGGGTTCCAAATTCGGAAATAAGGTCTCCACAGACGCGAGGCTCAGTTAATTTCTAATACATTTTGAATTAAATCCACCGTTGGATTACCCATGTCGCTAGAATATCGTTACACCGAATAGCAAAAAATTAACTGCCATGAAACAAATTAGGCAGACTAAAATATTTGCCTATGAAACGTTTAGCTAAAATATATAATTAAAAAAATCTATAATCTTCGAGAGATATGAACGCTTTGAACATATCTATTGATCGATTAAATCCTCCGCTGCATCATAACAAGGATAATTCCTGACTGCTTTATTCTCGGTAAGTATGTTCATGTATGTAGAATGATCCTGTCAGCTTCAAGGATTCAAATATCCTTTTATCTTGAAACAGACGCTACGTCAATCATTTTTCTATGGAATATAAGCTCCTTTTCCCGAAAAATAAAACGCATATATATCTGCAACAAGCAGACGATTTAATAGCGGCTTCATGCAAGAGTACCCACATTATGGTGTAGGTCGAAGAAGAAATAAGAATTTGTAGGATTTTTGTCGAGAGAACGCGAATATTCATTATTTCAAGATCTAAAGACCATTTTACAGAAGAAGCATTCGCGAAGCCTGTTACGTATTCATAATACCCGTATTTTATCCAACTGAGGAAGAGTATTATGAAGAATCGAACTAGGCACTGATACTTTATAACTGTAGCATTTTCTCAAGCATATATAATGTTAGAATTTTCATTTAAATTAATCATATCTCATAATTTGATTGCATTAGAGATTCAAAACCTTCATCGAAAATCTGTTTACCTTAGCTGATACCTATACAATTAATAAAGGGTTTTACCTTAGCTGATACCTATACAATTTATTAGGGTTACATAAACAAATAAAAGAATATCTTTAATTACTAGGAAAAATACTGAGGAGTATATTTTAGGCTATTTCCCTTATCTCTTTAAACTAAATATGAGCTTAAATTATTTAGATTTTGGTTAACGTATTTTTCATGAAGTTTCTTTTTCATGTTAATTTAATTGGCAGCGCAATGGTACTCCGACTTACGAACTACTCTACCCACTAACTGTTCGACGAATTACCTTTTGTCACTCCATTTTGATCCCAACAAACGTACTTACTTAGGTCTAGTAACGGAAAACTATGTTCGAGAAACAATATTTTCAGGTTACGAACTTCGAACTAGGAACTTATGTTCGCGCGTCGCAGTATTATTGCATTGCAGTTTTCGAAATATTTAAAATATGACTATAATTTTAATACTACCACAAATAAGATCATACACACACCTGAAAAGACGAGAGGAGGGTTAGGGCATAAACTGTCATTAATCAATAGAAAAAATTTTAACGATTCATACGTCGTGTTTCCTTGTATTATATAATTCGTATGTCATTATGAAGCCAGTCACTCGTAAGAAGCCATTCGTATGAAGCCAGTTTTGCGGAATCCTTCTCAAGGGCGCTGTCGCGGAATTTATCTTTGCCTGCGAAAAACGACTTTTCGTCCTCGATTCCCTTCCAGATGGCCGCACCTCTGGACCGTTTCCCGAGAGACATTCTTTTTACGCCCTTTCACAGTTTCATCTTCTCTCCCCATCCCGCATTTCAACAGATATCATGCAATAAACCTGGGCAAGTCGATAAAAAATTGGAGCTTCATCGTTTTCCTTGAAATCCCACCAAAGAAGGGAATTTTAAAGTCTACTTTGAAGAGATGAGAGACCCTTGTTATTCAGCCCCAAGCTATTCTTCTGCATCAAACTTCGTTTCCTGGCGCCTTTCTTTCGAAAGGGTATTTGACGAATAACGAGGTAAGAGAAACCGCAGTGGCGTATAAAAATGTTCCACATTGTATTTTTAGTTCCGAGAATATCATTAACATACTAAATCCCTGTATTAACTTCGAAAGTAGGCCATACCAGAGCGAATCGGTAACGGCTTTGTGTTGAAATGCCAAATAAATTCAATTAGGATGGCGGCAATCGTGGGCGGTGCGGTGCTCACGTGAAAAGGGACGTGCGCCAATTATTAAATGGGACAAAGACTTCTATATCGCCGTTTTAAGCAAACAACGTTTCAGCGCAATAACCAGCCATTTTTTTATTTTCACAAACGATATCGACTAATATTTGCATTCGATATGAACGAAATGTGGAAGTCTTTTATATCAAAATGTTCTCTTTTGCTGTGTTTTCATACAGAATATTTCGACGAGCCGGTCATTCAACTGGTAGATCCTCATAAGATCGTATAAGATTCCCTATAAGTTGAAAGGAAGTCTAGCAATTCCTCTGAATAAAACAGGCAGCATTAGGAGGATTTAACGGAAAGGCAAGACAGAATAAACAGGAAAACATTGTAATACCTGAAAGTATTTGTTACGTAGATTCAATCATAACGAAATAAAATTTATGCTCAATTAAAAGATTTCAAAATTTAGTAATTAGATGAAAGCTGGCAGTAGAGGTAGCCTTTCATTCCCAATGGTTTAAGTCTAAAATTATTGAAAAATATTAATTTAGTGAGGGTAACATAAAATTTAACTCTATGCTCTAAGTTTCCTTAGACAGAGAATAGAAATATATGAATATGTAGAATATAAATTTGTATAGATTAATTCAGCAGGTATTTAAAAATGTCCACTAAAGCCTTTGATAAACCACGTTCAAAATGAAAGGGTTTATACGAGTATGCTAACAAAAATATTAAGAATGCAATTTTGGTATAATTACTGGCTTACGATTAACATATACGAGTAACTTTTGAATAACTGTAGACATGCTTCCAAGAATTGATGCCCCTTAAAAACAAAAGGTAAGCTGAAAAGAAAAACCCCTGTGCTTTCAATAGAAAGGTAGTAGGAATACTAATTTCTGGAAGAGACATTTGGAGAATTAGATCACCGCACGGTATCTTAATCACCCTCATCCATGAAGGATTGATTTGATTTGATTTTATTTCAATGCATTTTTATTTGAGAGGAACTTTGCGATGATTCAGGAGCTTATACCAACGTACCTTATGAGAATCAATATAAAAGATTGGAACATATGTGAAGTTTAGAAACAATAACAAAATTTATGTGGATGCCTAATGGTATACCATGTCGCAGAACTTCGTATCTTCCGTTCCAATTAGCTCCAATTACATTTAAAATCATAAAGTATTACAGATAAAGTAGAAATTTTGTATGCATGCATTTGTATACATGTGTACGTTTGCCTAAACCTGGGAGCCAGGAGTCACACGACCTTTAAACAAATATAGCACAGATAACAGGCTAATTTTATTCACCTAACTGTCTTCGTTTCGACAGATGTGCAAAAGCATTTCCATAAGAAATACATGTAAAGTTCACTTTTATCGCTTGCAGGGTATATTTAATTTTCAAAATGAAATTAGAAAGAATAGCTGTACTAAATCGAGACGAGCATCAAAATAAGGTAAATTGAATAAAATTATTTTTAGAAGTGGAAAATTGCTTCCTATTCCAAATTACAAACATTTTAATAAAATGCACGAACATTTAATGAAATTATGCGGGTCTAAACAACCGTTCCCCCTGCCGGCCCAGCTAATTGTCGAATCCGAGCACATATATTTTTCCATAAGAATAAGCGGGAAATTTAGACCCATTTAAAAGTAAGGGTATTAATTAACGATAAACTTAATGAAGAGGAGGTAATTTTAACATTTCGCTTTTACGATGACGTATCTGGGTCAATTTAGCTCCAATTAGGAAAGTTTCTTAATCAGCATGATTTTGCATATTAGAAAGGACGGCTATTGGTACCTTTTTTGATGAAGGATGCGAGAAAATAAGACAGTCGACAGTGCAGGAAAAAGAAAGATAAAACTTTTAAGGGACTTAAGGAGAGTTTTAGTGAAAGTTACGAGTACAAAGAAAATTCCGCCGTGTTTTGAACGCTAGGGTTACCCTGTGTATTCACATAGGTGCTCTTTTATGATAACTGCTTTCGGTTGGTTTCTGCATATTTGTTTTCTACTCTCAGTTTAAATCCTTCGTTTGCATATTTCACATACGTAATCAAAGTGAACATTTATCCGTCCACGTAATCTCAAAAATTATGAATCACGGATATAAACGTGCATGTTTATGAGTAAATAGTTATTCCTCACTTTCGTTAATAAACAATCTTTAGAGTCCAGTGAGTCACAATTACCATTGTATTCAGGCGTGCATCCAGAGGATTGGCAGACAGTTTTACATATATTTCATTCGGAGCACATTCCTCAAGGATCTCGTTAACAAATATATGTACCCTTAAAATATATCTTTATAGGCAGCACTTTCTCGGAATAAAGCTTAATTATTTCACATTTTATCGTGAATTTGAAGGAGAACATTGGTTACAGTCTTTCAGTTCAGCCCCCAAGCGAAATTTTTGGTGGTGCCCCTGATTACATTTATTAGTTTTTATTTCCCTGTATAGATTCAATGGGGAGTTCGGCTGGTTTATAACAACAAATTAGAAATTGAGAATATTTTAGCAAATAAATCATCCAAAATTTGCCGCCAATATCCATAAACCGACAAGCAACTGAAAGTTACGAGGGTCGGATATCGAATACCCTTACGCCTCGTTAATTGGAGAGTTGGTGTAACCTTGGGCCGAAGTTGAAATCTCTTGAGAAAATTTATACGGAAAATTCCAGGAAAGGCGAAATCTCCATCAAAATTAGAGCCTCTCGCTATTGAGGATCTTCAATATCCTTCGGAGGCGTAAAATACTCAGTTTGACTTCCGTCTCTTTACAGGTCTCATTACTTTGAGTATTCCTTTATTCGGCAGGATGAAGTTTATTGCTACCACCAGATGCCATCCTTATCGAATTCTTTCCCTCGTCCTCGAGTCCCGCTATTCCATCTTCCGGCACCGCAATTCCTCAGCACGCGTAAATCACACACTCAAGCCCGGCTTTCGCGAAGAGTGCGATTCTTTGAAGCCAATATCCTCCCGCGACCTTTAACCCTTCCTTACTACCTTGCAGGATAATGTAGTGCATTATTCATGTTGGCTGGCAACTCACGGGGAATGCCCTGTACTAGCCTTTTGTTTAAGAGTTTTTTGTTCTTTTAGGAGTAACCCGATTCGGGTTCAGGTA
Organism: Ladona fulva; assembly: GCA_000376725.2. NCBI lineage: Eukaryota > Metazoa > Arthropoda > Insecta > Odonata > Libellulidae > Ladona > Ladona fulva. Next base: position 458,790 of record KZ308624.1, read on the forward strand.
ATATTCAAAAACGTTTGTACTGCGAGATATAATATTTCCTGTTAAGCGCTCAAACCTGTGATCTTTAGTGCATTCCGCGATTATTATACAAGCCAATAAATTACTAGGGAATTTGCTGGTTGATTACCCACGATTAGCAAAGGTAACGTGCAATCTAAACAGCCTCTTTGGAAAGCTAGTCATGATTGTGCCGATTAAAATATACGGGGTAATAGCATATACGACTTAACGTATATAACAATAACGACCTGTCGAGATCATGTATTTGTACCTGCTTCACGGCTAGTTTCCATTTTTATGCGCATTTTGAAGGCATTTGGGATTATCTGGAACAGATAAACCAATCCTTCCACGGATTCGATGTACATCACCACACTTCGGACTAATCACGAGTATACCCGTGCTTTAAGCATCATACATTACGAACGGAATACGAGATAACTCTTGTTTTCTGCATGTTTACACTTTCTTGCTGAATTTTGGTATTTCAAGGAAACACTGATTTTGTCTTCAAATTCCTTGTGCTTTTCAAAATGGCCTCATTCTGAACACGAAAGTAATTGGACAAAACTGGTTTAGTTTCATGTATTTTTGAGGATACCTAATATCTCTCATATATTCCAACACTGAAATTTTGAAACAAATATTAGAAAGAGCTAATGAGACGTTAATAGTTTACTATAATAATATGCCTGCTGGAAAAAATGCCCGGTTGGGGTTTTGGTAAAAAATGCCCGGTGTGTTAAATATTGATAGCAAACCTCTAACACTTCAGCCCTTTAAATAAAAGCGCACTTTCAGTAGTCATTAAAATTGTCAACATTTGATGACAAGTTTCGAAGATACTTGCATAACTTTAATATGAATTTCCTTCTCCATTTCATTCAAACTTAAAAAATTTAACCGTGCTATATTTATAACGATATATTTTTAAGGAAAGGCAATGCTAAGAATAATTAGTTGAAAATCTTTATCGTCATTGCCAAAGTTGACATCTTTTAGAGTCTGATGCTATCAGATTCCTTTCCTCATTTTACTGTAATACCATTTTGTATTGTTACATTAAAAATGCAAATCTTTAGACATGGTTTTAGCTACTTGTTCTTCTCTTTGCATTTCTTTTTACACTCCCTTCTAATTACTACTTTGATATTTTTCACTGATCAAATTTTAGCACAAAATAAGGGCTTCCTTAGTGCAGACATTAATGCCAGTATTTTTTCTTTTCCCATCTGTTTTACTACAACAAAAGTTCAAATCACATGTGTCACGTATATGTACGGACTCCTGTCTAAATCACTTAGTAGTTTAATCAAAAAATTTATTTTTCCTTCTTCCTCAATTTCATATGCGATACTTTTTGTATTTCAATATTTCATAATTAGCATAAGATTTTATTTTTTTTCTTTTATTCATGTACTTTTGTCATCTTGCTTTATCAAATGTATTAAACTATCATAGTTTAATTACTTCCTTCTGGTTAAATATAATACGGGACTATCAGGTCTCAATATTGCTCGAAATAAACGTTTGTATGTATGCATGCCAAACGGTTTTATTTGGAATCTTTAATTTCCGAAAACGGCAAATAAACTACGGTTTTTGTGCTCTATTATTCATTTCATTCATTCGGCAGTATAAAGTAGGCTAAAAAATGAGTAATAATTACTTAAATTTGGCTTAAATAAAGCCTTGTTTTGTGAAAGCACTAAATGATAAGGTAAAGCCAATTTATCTTTAAATCAGAGTGTCCGATATGTTCCAAACTCATTCCGACTCTAATTATCTATCGTGAAATTTATGGACATTTCCAACCCCACACTGATACCAAAGCTATCGAAATACGGTGATTCAATGCTTAATTACGTTCTGTAATTTTCAAACTTAAAAACCTATTCATGGACGTAACTAGTCATTAAATATGAACTATAAATTCTTGGATGACCTAAAGTAAAAAAGGTAAATCTGGATGTATGAAATTGGCCGTATAGTTAAAGGAACTGTTAAGGAATATGATTGAAATTCTCAATACATACATTTTTATAAACGTCCAATAATAAAGTATTCTAGTGACGTATCAAAGTATAATATGATGGAAATGTTACCACTATAGACGTGTTTTTGTAGAAAATGCTATTGTTAATATTGAATATGGAGAGGATATTCTTCTTCTACAAATTTTCCCTTTCTACTGTATTAAATCTGGGGAAAAAGGTAAATAATTTTTCCTCTTTCAACTATGAAAAATTATATACGTGCATGAGTTAACGCTACTTCCTCATTTATAAAGCTAACGAACTTTTTTTAAATGATAATTACTTTTAAGTATCAATTATAATGGAATATTTGAGTGAGGGAGGTCTCTAGCGTATTCTATTTTTCTAATAGAAACCAAGTAGAAATGAAGGACTTCTATTTGGCAAGGAATATCGTATGAGAATACAATTACCGAAAGCAATTAAAACTAATTGAATGCGCGTTGAAAGCAGTTTTAAATGCTATTTCACTCTGATTTATCCCAATGATAACACACTTCATGCTGCCAAAACACATGTACTATGGATTATATACTATGAATATTTAGAACAAGTAATTTCATTACTTAAAGAGGTTTCCTAAAATAAACGATGGAGAGTAAATAAAAAAATGAAGTTATTTTACCTCGAAGGATAGACCATTATATTTATATTTATGTATATATCATATCACTTGCAAGATTTTAAGGAATGTAATTCTTAAATTTTCCTATCGTCCAATACACCAATAATTGTAAATCGAAAATATTAAATGACTTAGTAACGTGGTTGAGGAGAAAAGAAATCATAGGCATATTTTTCCTTGATAAAAGAGCTACAAATTACAACTCGAGTAATGATGTAGTTCACGGATTATTTGAGATACGAACCACCTTTAAAAGGCTCATTAGAGTAATTTTCGTTGATGATTGCTTGTTTTTGCTTCCTTTAATATGATTCTCCGAGTATAAACTTCGAATACGATGACTATTTGGGTCAGGGTAATCTAATGCCACAGTTAATAAAAAAAGGGAACTCGGCTATCTGGGAGCTATGGTTCATAAGAAACACTCACGTGCAGCAAACAAAACACCAACTCAAGAGCTGAAAACTTGGCCGTGTCTTCAAGGTCACCTTTGTCATATTATGGAATGCTAAAACCACGACTGGAATTATTACGCAAGCATTCCTTCAGATACATTTGGAGAACCCAATTTGTAATACTGTTACAATTTGCACCTTCAGGTGCGGATTAAGGTAAAGGTGTTAACCTTTTGCACGATGAAGTCGTGCGGCTGAATCCCAAGGAATAACAAGTGTCAAAAATAGTGACATGACTGGGACTCGAACCCAGGTCTCCCACTTTCCGGGCAGGTATTCTAATTACTGAACTATCATAAATAACTATAGAATACCTGTCCGAAAAGTGGGAGACCTGGGTTCGAGTCCCAGCCTTGTCGTTATTTTTGACACTTTTTATTCCTTGGGATTTTCAGGTACGTTCAATGGTGATCAATAAGAGCATAATTTTTAAAAGTTACCTTCGTTGATTTTTTTAACATGCAGCTTTGAAATCAATTTCAAATTTTTACTAGTTACCAAATAAAGCAGGCAGGTAATGTAAACCTAAAAGTTATTAATAAAACCGTAATATGCAATGCAGGATAGATCCGAAGTGTGAGGAGAGTATTTACAAGAAGCCGTAAAAATTTAGGGGTGGGAATTAGAAGACGTTCTTAAATTGATTAAATTCCTAAAGAAAAGGTCGACCAAATATTTTGGATGAATTAAAATAAAATACGGAATTGAGGTATGTGTATAGGTTTCATGAAAAGGTTATTATTGTGAAGAAGCTTACAGTTAACAGGTAAGAAAAGGCTAACATATATAAAACTGTTCTTATGAACTGTAAAGTCGCGGCAGTAATGTAAAAACAAGAAGAATCAACGGAATGGACATGGATTTTCATTTCACCGCAAAAAGAAGCCTTAGGCAAGACACAGTTGACATAGAGGCGTGACAGTCGCTGGAATATTATTCTTAAGGCATGTTGCCTTGTCAACAACTAGATTTTCACTCTAGATTGAACAAAAGCTTGATATTAGAATATCAAGGAATAGAGTAAAGGAAGGAGCAAAACTTGTGCAAGGAGTTGCGCAGTTTGCTCAAAGAATAATATTCTTTTACAAAATTCACAACATTCTGTTGCCATTAGACAGAAGTCTGGCGGCAGTTTAATCACTTAATATACGCTTAGTTTATAAATATAGAGAATACACAATAGATAATCTACTACATTTATTACATAATAGTACATTTACTCTACATTTAAATAAAAAATTTATACAATTGACATTTTTACGTACCTACATCACAAAAAATTCCGCATCTTCTCTAAACTCCTTTTTAATCTTAGATAAAGGTATGAATACATCTTCAGATAAACTTTTTCCACTCTTTCATCCCTCTACTTATAAACGAATACTTATCTAAATCTGTTCTTTGTTTTCTCAGCTTTATCTCAGCAACTTCTGCTTATGCTCCCCCCGAGCAATATATCGGTTCTTCTATTCTGCTTCTTAACTCATTCCAAGCCTCGCAACCGTTTCTTACCAGTAAGATGACTACCAATCGATATACCCCCCGCCTTTTTTCTAATGTTTCCCAACCAAGAATTTCCAACACTTACGTTACGCTATCTTCTTTCTTATATCTTCGTAATACATTTCTATCTCCTTTTCGTTGCACTATTCCGACCTTTGTAATATTAATTTTATCATGTGGATTTCATACATTTGTTGCATATTCTAGAATTGACCTCCCTATTTTATATCCTTACTCATTCGCTTTCCTACAGCTTCACCTTAAGTTTTTCATCGCGCAATGAAGATTTTTAAACGCTTTAGATACGATCTTGTCTGTAAGAGAACCCGAATCCAAAATTTAATTAGTACAACCCTTATAAAACAATTAAATGACCATTTGAAAATGATATTTGCACCTTTTTCCAAAAATCATAATATTTTCATCAAATTAATAAATAAAATTGAAAATTTGGACGAATTAGCACACAGGTATATGCATGAGAAAGGAGTATAGGATTTACCGAAAGAATAAGGCACGGTGGGGATTTTGTGGGCCTCGGGAGCTATGTGATGGTCACAAAGACCTGTTGAGAAGCCTAAATATTACTTACCAGGTGAAAGGATTACAGCAAATTCGTTTATTAATGCTAGTCTAAATCTACGTTATTGTAATGTTTGAGATATATGTATTTAAAGGATGTTAGAAATGAAGTTACATAGCTCGGAAAATCCGTGCGGCTGAATCCCAAGGGTAAACATACTTGGAAACGAGTGACATAACTAGGACTCAAACCCAAGTTTCCTACTTTTCGGGCAGGTTTTCTAACCACTGAGCTACCACTCCGCGTCTCTTCCACGCTGTTAATTGGTTAGAACACCTTCCCGGAAAGTGGGAGACCTGGGCTCGAGTCCCAGTTATGTTTAACACCTGTTTACTCTTATAACTATTTATCGATACTATAATTATTAAATGATAATTAGGCATTGTAATTAGGCGTTGAATTGGTAGGTTGACGTCTATAACGTAACTAGCTGATCGACTGCAGATAAATGGTTATGTATAGCTAAATGTCGCCATAGGTAGTTTTCCCTTGCTTTTCTCCCTGATCCAGATTATTCATAGGAAAATCATACGCAAGAGCAGTAAAATAACTCTATACCTACTTTTGATAGGATTATTAAGTGATGGCCAAGATGAGCGGAACTATTCAGCAACTGTCACATCTCCCTCGGATTTATGAACGTGGCAGAGATAAAAGTATATAAATACGTTACTCTCATACATGTACCTATACATAGATGAAATATGCTCTATTAATCAAAGAATAGTTTCAGCAGTGTACAAAATAATTATGCACGATTACTAAATTGATTAAACGCAGATTGCCCCTTAATGTTAGGCAATTGGAAACCATGATAGTAATGGTGGTTGTGGTAAATTAGGAGTAAATATGTGTCTTATGGTAAGGCTCACATACATGTCAAGAACAGTAATTCCAAAGTGGATGACACCGTACCTTAGCAGCGCTTGAATAACTTACAGGGTAATTTAGCAAAAGGTATTTTATACAGTTGCTTATACTTCCAGACGACAAGAAGGGGAATCAATTATATAGTGACTTGATGAACGGTGAAACCTTTCAGCTTTTTTTACCACAATCTAAATTGATTGATACAAATAGTAATAATTCTCAAGGTAAAATACTGTGGCAGTGAGTCTAAGAGGGCAGTGCTATGAACAATTTTGGGAAAGTTGGTCTATAGTAAAAGAAAACCTCAAGTGTATCTATGCCTTAGCAGTAACAAATATAGAGGTGTAACCCTGGTATTTGATTGCAAAACTGCTACGAAAGAGTCTTCCTAAGCGGATTCACACTCCTAAATGTCACTTTTCCTTGTTAACTGCTTCTTAAAGGATCCGTGCTGATGGCTGGTATCCAAGCTATAAAAATCGTTTGCCCTTAATAATAAATCAATATTAGTTTCGGCTACTCATGGCCCTAATATGAAAAATTCACTTTAAATTACCTGAAAAGGTCATTGAAAGATGTATCGATAAAACTTAGTAGGCAATAGGAACGACAAGGAATGTACATATTAATCTACCACTGTAATACATGCTTTAATTATCAGCCCATGATTTTGTCCTCCGCCAATTAGGTCCCACGGTGACTTAGTCCCGCGGTAATTTGGTTAATGGGCAAGGATAAGATTTACATCTATGTAAATATTATTTTTTAATATAAGGCAGTAATTTTTACTGTAATGTAATCCTTTTTACGCGATTATTATAATTAGGTACTGAATCGGGTTGTGCAATCGGGAAAAAACAACCATCCAAACGTGAATAGTTGGAAAAGCATAGTTTATATTCACATTTAAGCCTTTTACATGCTGAAAATACGAATGCTTTCACTCTTCTCTATCCAACGATACTATTCTTCTTCTTGAAACTCTCCATTTTACGTTAGTTAGTCGAAACTTTCATCAGCTTTCGAATCAACGTAAAAATTGGCGGTGATCAAGTTTCTCGACTGGTTCCAGTCTTGGAAATAATCAATTAAATTCCTTACATTGCACCCGTTGAGCAAGTGAAGAGATTTCATTATCAATATCTCCGGGCGTTTTGATAGAAAGTTTACACCCCTTACAATCTCTTCCGTCCCATCCCCATGAGTGAAAACACTTTGAAAGGTAAATAAAATGTGAAACAGAAAGGATCCTACGAAAGAAAATTTGGAAACAGATCTAACAGAGCGAAGTAGAGGAATTTAGGAAATGTTGAGCTTCCTGTCACCCGCTTATCGCTGTAAATAGTCGGTGTTGTGTGGAGATATTGTGAAGTGGAGTGAAAGCCGACGTTTCCCAAGAATTCTTTCCAAAAGTGGCTGTTAGTTCGGTTTCAGCAAACTCATAACTAAAAAAATATCTGCTCTCGCCAACACTCGATCCCGCAAATCTTTCAAAGGAGACTTTAATTTTGAGGAGAACGTATTCTCTCTTCCAATTCAGGTGGTCAGGAATTTAAAAAGAAACATTTATATCAATATAATTCCCTATTCTGTAAATTCCTTGCATATTCCTTGTTTGATCATGTGTCTCCTTTTCTCAAAAGGCAATCTTTACTCTCCTCATAGGACTTTCAGTAGGTAATTGACATTACAGAATGTAGTAAGCAAACTTTAGGCTGTCCTCTTGTCTTCTTCACCAAAACATTTCCCTTCGCTAAGTTCATTACATTAGTATGTATTTTGCACATAGATCCTCCAGCCATCTCCTAATATCAAGGATAAACCGCTTAAGTCAGCATTTTCTCTGCAACTATTTATGATTCTGAAGTCTTCGGACAGGAAATCACTGTTTTCCGCCCATCTAATTTTATTGAATCCGAATATATTTATCTCCGGTTTCTTCATTTCATACTTGACTTTGTCCCGTTCTCTCCTTCTCAAAGTTATCAGAGTTTTTGTGTCCCATGTGCCTATTACATCACGTGCAGTATTTTTAAAATACAGCTAGGTCTATAGAAGACGTTAAGTGAATCATATCATAAAAAAGCAAATTGACATTCATTGAAAAATACTGAAGCCCTGCGTGTTCCAATGAACTGTACGATTCTTGTTACTCAAGATGAGATAATGTCGGTCCTCGGAAATTACATTATTTTATATGGAAATTAACTTTTCCTTATAAATTTCAGACCACCCGAAATAGAAAGAAGGGTACGTTCTCCACGAAGAGTAGAGTACAGTCTCCTTTGAAAGGTTTTCGGGATCAAGAGTAGGCGAAAGTAAACCTTTTTTTACTTATAAGTTTGCCAAAATCTAACGAATTATAAGAGTCACTTTTGGAGAGAGTAATAATTACATCCAGCAACCTAGTATTAAAAAGCGTATAAGCTCAGTCAGGATGCACGAAAAATACTCTGCGGAATCAATTGTTTTCTTCAAAAATTTGCACTTCACGACGCGATGAGATATCGCTGGTAGAAATGCCTCGCGTTCAAGCATAACACCGCAAGCGGCTTTCCGGGGAACAGTTATTAGTGCGGAATAACTTAATCTAACATCATATCAATACTGTTCATCTACGCAAGCAACTCTGGCTGTGGAAATGTCAAAAGCAAGGTGAGCGGAGGGTAAAAAGTTACGAAGCTATAACTCAGGAACACTTCAAATGGCACCGAGTCAGAGAACGCGGATCGTATTTCATCCCACCGTGGTGTCAGTACTAAAGTTGTATGCTCATTATTCATAAGAAAAATATTCTGAGCAAGGAAATACATCAACCACTACGATAAATAGAAACCGTTCGGCCAAGCATGAGTGACTTCTCGATTGCATTCGAACGTTCCAGCTTCGATTCGTACGTGAAAAAACGAATTCTTCCGCTAACAGAACTGAAAGAGAATATTGTTCATTCCCTTTTTTATTTTTCATTATTTTTCTTTATTTCAACGAGTAAACCTATGCTGAACCTACAAATTCTTCCAGACTGTAGGACTGAATGATCTGGTCTGATATCTCAATGAAAAGAGTAACCAACAGCTATTGGGAGGCCCGAGATCGAGACCTCGGTCCACATCAGACTATTTTCATGTCCATTTAGCATTCAGATAACCTGAGTTGTTTTTAAGAACCGAATTATAGGGCGCAAGTACTTTAAGGGCATAGGTTTCCAACTTCTGCCCTCGTTCTACAAAGGCACAGCCTAGAAGTAAAAGTATATTTGATAAAACCAGTCAAACCTAAATTATAAAAGAGTGAAATGTAATAATCGTGATAAAAACAAGACTTTCACTGCGGTAATTCATGCCAAAGTTTGACACGAGGAACTTTGTATTGCAATCCTTTCATCCATCTTCATATTGGTTTCTGGAAAGTCACTACTCTGAGATAGAAGCATACAAAACTTTTCCAAATTATCTACATTCCACTCCAGCGTTTTCCTTTCCGTCTCCCTACTCTTTTTCAATAAAACCCCGAGCGACTCCTTTTATTTCCCCGTTTGATCCTACAGCGAACTTCACATGTCAACCAGGAAACTTTTGAAGGGTAATCCCCACACACATTTTATCGCTTGAACGTTCTCCAACCAGAGAGACAGACAATAGGCGAGAGTTCTTCTTTCGAGGATACCTTAATCCTTTCGCATTCACAAGGCTCTTACTGTTCGAATTCAAATTTGTGCGAGCCCGAATGAATCGCGAAATGGCTTTAACGACTTCAACTCAGAATGAAAAGTAAAGTAAACCGTTTCCTCTGTTTAGAGGCCAATGACTATGAAAACGAGCAAATGATTGCCTTTTTACGTTCCGTCCGAGTTAATTTTAAAATTTTAATAATGTATTATTTTGAGTTATCCAGACAGATCGATGATCTTGACTGTTTAGTTAGCATGTAAAATCAGATACTCTTTTATGCGGTTCTTAGGTTAGTTTATTCCTGCCACCAGGCCCTGATAAATAGAATGTTTCTTATTTATAAGGGAATAACAAGTGTGAAAAATAGCGACACGACTGGGACTCGAACCCAGGTCTCCCACTTTCCGGGCAGGTGTTCTAACCACTGAACTACCGTGCCGCGTCTCTCTCACACTGTTAGTAGGTTTTCAATCTACAAAGACACCTTCCTTTCCTGTAATCCTTTTCTTATTTATCTTTATGTACAGGATTGAGGAAAATGAATCTCATTTCCCTCTTTCTCAATCCTATTCCTGTCTATGATAATATAAAAGTAACTGAGGAAAACGTTATGCGGAGTAACGGCCTTCATTTATGTATCCTTAATGAATTCCATGGATATGATTATCCGTAGAGTCAGGGGCGTAGTCAGGATTTGTCCGTGGGGGTTAGTAAGCACTACACTGCCTAAAAATTAAGGGCAGGAATACTTCCCCCAAAATATAATGAAAATATAAACCCTATTTTAGATGTATACCGGTGTCAGCGGACTGCGGTGTCTGTATTTGGTGGCTTAATTGCGAGAAGCCGTCCTCTCGCATTCTTCCGTTTATTGTTGGCTCTTTTATCGTTGTAGGGGGAATAAACCCCCAAAATAACCCCTTGCCTACGCCCCTGCTTAGGGTTATCGTTCTGATTTTACGTTTATGTTTTCCACTTAAAGCATTGTGGCTCAGTGTTATAATATTACAAAACACAAAGTTAAGAAAAAATAATAAATTAATAATGAAACCGTAAAATAAATACACAGCACGATCCAGGTTTCATTGCCTGGGATCATCGTCAGGTGAAAAACAAACTAATTACACAGAATAATTAATTTGAATTAATTGAGTAAAAGGGCACTATTGTGATCCTAACTTTTCTTACGTATCGCAATTTGTGTATTTCCTTTTTTACTTAAAAAGTGTAAATGTCATTATGCTTTTAATTTATTTCTTTATTATTATTTCATTTGTGTATTTCTATGCGTACTTTTGAATTTTATTTTCTCCTTTTCGTTTAAATTTTAAAGTCGTTCAGTGACTCCTTTTTTTTGCTATAAAATTGCTTTTATATATTTTTTCAACTTTTATATCTATTGTGTTATAGCGGTATTTTTAACGCCCCTTCTCCGTGGTTGTTATCTCGAATCGTGAGTTGTTTTTGTCAATCTTCAGTTGCAAAGACTTTCCCACAACCTACTCTTTCTTTTCGTTTTTATGGATAGTGTGTATACAATAACAACACGCAGGTTAGGATTCTCTCTTGCACCCAGGTTAGGTGGAAGAGAGAACCACATGGGCCTAACTTAGTGACAAACCAATCATGGGTCCACCAACCTATTTATCAATATAGTAAACCTACATCTACATTAGTACCCTGCAAGCCGCCTTTCGGCGTGTATTTAACCTATTTCCCTATTTCCCTAATCAGAGTTTACACAATACACAAAGCTATTGAGGAGTGGCTTAATATCAAACAAGCCTTTGGGCTGAATATCTTATAGACAAAGAGGAATATAAAGCAATGTTCAACTACCATACGAAGGAAATAAATGCTAAATGGCATTTTCGCACCAGTTAATTTTCGGCTGATATCTGACTTCAATTCCCTCACGCCTATTTTCCCCTCCTTGAAAAGTGAGAGTGGATTCCGTCTTAGAAATCGCCTTGTGTTTGTTGCTAGGGAAGTAGAAAACGAAGTGCCTCCTCCTCTGAGGATGAGAAGGGAAATTAGGCGTATTTTGGTGGCCCTGATGGAATTGGCCATGGTTCATCGACCTCTCAAATGGTTCCCCTAATCCTTTTTAGCCTTCCTCAGGAGATTTTCGCGTGTTCGATTTCCTCAGATCACACAAGAATTCCTCTAATAGAACCCATTTTCCGGGATTTCTCGAACCTAAAGCATCAAATGGATTGAGCTTAAGCTTCGCCTCATCTCTATCCCTCTTTTGACATATTTCCTTTTCGCGAGTCTTTTCTCGCGGAGCAAACCTTTTTTGCCACCATTTTTTATCGCATCCCACCGCCATCTTGTAGCTCGTGAGGTACCGGAGTTCGTGCTTTAGACGTGCAGAAATTCCTCCAAAAGTGCGTCGTTAAGGACAATCTCCCCTCTTGGATTTCTCTCAAATGGAAGCAGGAAAAAGGTTAAAGGACGCCTTTTCCTCGAAAGCTAATCGCAAAAGAGATTTCGGAAGTCGTTCTACAAAATCGTCCGTATCTCATTTTCTCTACGAAAATATGTTTTCCTTTTGGTTTTGATTCTCGGAGATTATTTTCTTTTCACATAAACTGTTTTCCTACTCCGAAAGAATGTACTTCCGGTGGATGATCCTCAAACCGGACGAAATATACTTTGGAGATGAGTGAACGTAGTTCATCTTGCACGGCGTGTCTAAAGTAGTAAACTTGCAAATAGTAGAAATATTATGTCAGAAAGCTTAGGAAATCTCATGTGCGTAGTCTTGCCTGAGTTTGTTATGTTCTTTTTGATGTCTAACTTAAATATTACGTAATTCTTGGAATCACTGTCGACGCCACAAAATGATTGAAATTAAAATAGTTTAACTAATTAAGTATCAAGTGCATGTGACATAACGTATCTGTGAGATGGATTATGATGTTTAAGAGTTTTTTTTACTTCTTTTGTTTCTTTAGAATATTCAACTGAAAAATTTCCTACTTTTCGGGATCTTTATCGTAACGTGACAAGAAAAAAAAAAGAAAATCGGAGATCCTTAAATTGCTTCTTTTAATTCCGAATCCTCTTGGACGTGGAGTTATCGGTAATTTCTCTATTCACCGAGTTCCACAGAGGTTTTGAACAATAGTGATAGTTTTTACTCCAGACAACCAAAGAACGTAAAAGTCTCGATTCTGACAGAGCATTAGGTCAACAGTGATTTTGTAATTATTTTTAAATCCTACCTTCCAAAGTTAAAACCCTTAACTCTTATAGATTCATCAAGAATTATGTTTTTACTTTCTTACCACATATGTTACAACCATTTCAAATTACGCATACTTTTAAGAGAAATGGTAGAATATTTCGAATAAAAGTATAGTGGGTTAGAATTTTTTTTTGCTCTGGATTCTAATAAGAATTGGGGAATAGATATTTCATTCTTATCCCGCTCTGATTATGTGGATATAGAATCTAAATGTAAAAATTCTGCGAGACTGGGAGTCGAATCCAGACCCGGGCTACTGAGCTACCACGTGGTTAGAGCATCCATCTTTACTGTCCACATTGTAGTCACATTCATATGCAACATTCTAGTCACTCCGATAATTTTCACTTTCATCCGCGCTTATAATTGACTGTTGGACAACTTGATTTATTATTAATCGTATCCTGATCTAACCAATAATTCGCGATTCTTATTCCAGAATTAACTGAAACTTTCATCTTTATCATGTTCCCATCACAAAATCACTTCCATATTTATCATGATCATCATTTACCACATTCCCTCATCCTATCCTTGAACCCATGTCTATCGGAAAGGATTTACATCTAAATACCCTGCAAGTCTCCTTGTGGTAGGTGGTGTAAACACCAAGCGCTCGAATTATATCTCTAGCTTATTATCATCCAGTATCAGTCGCGGAAAGAATGAGTCCCTAAAACAATTTGTCCTTGCATTTATTTCTCTTACTGTTTCTCATTGTCTGATCGGCCGAAGTATTCGTAGCACGGGGGTCGAACAATACCGATTATGTTTTCCGTAAATTTACCTTCTCCGAATTTGTCGAGCAATCGCATCCTAGCTTCTAATCTCCTTTCTTTCAAAGATTCCCAAACTGCGCTTGAGAGCATCTGCCTAACGTTTAACATCTGCCTGCCTTTTTTACCGCAGCATTTCTTAACAAAATGTATCGCCTTTTTCAGCAGTTTCTCGAATCCACTAGATCCCATATACTCTCTGCATATTCCAGATGGGACCAAAGTGAAATAACATCGCTCTTTAACATTTTCATCGCATCCCCGAGCTTTAAATAAAACGCAAACGTGCTTTTTAGTTGCTTTTTTGCAGATTTTTCGGATAGACGTGCACCAGTTTAAGTTGTTTGTAGGAAAAATTCCATGGTATTTAACTAAATCGACTACATTTATATTTATTTCATTGATTCTCTACGGGTTTTTCTGACGGATCTGAAATCAAATGCGGAAGGTTTAACTCTGTGGAAATCTATAACAGGAAAGGAATCAGTAAAATTCACATTTCAAATATTTCCACTGGATAATATCTTCATATGTAAAGTGGAAATATGCTAAGTGTTAATTTTTTATGCCCATTCCTCTGACGCATTAGTTTTCTTTCGAAGTTATCAATGGGATACTTTCATATATAATCATAGGCATAGAAAAATAACACTTAAGAAAGGGACATGTCCTGAAATCTACCTTAAAGGTTATAACTCTACAGCACGACTTAGATTTTGTTGCAAATGATAAGAATCTGAAGACAAATTCACAATTCCTCCTTGGTTTCAGGGCGAGGAAGATAAAGGCGAGGTTATTGGCCGAAAAAGAGGATATTCGTAACCGGTAGGCGAAAAGAAAGGAGAGGAAAAGGATCTCGGGAAAGGTAAGGTGCGATGATTGGATCAGAAGGCGCTGAGATTGAGTTATGAGACGGAGTGCTGATCGAGAAAGAGGGGCCAGAGGAAGTTCTTGTAGACGGTTGTGGTTTCGAGAGCGGGTCTGATACGGCATAAGGATGGATTTTATTCCGCTAGAGAGCAAATGGAGAGGCGGAATGGACGAAGAAGAGAAGGAGGTATATCAGAAATCTACGATCGAAAGGCGTAAAATGTCAACGAGAGTGTCTGCGAATGTTTTTCCGGAGCTGTCCCACGCATGTTGGGTATTATGCCCGAAATGATTCCACACATATTTCCCTTTCTATGGCCAACACCTGTCGAACTGGAGGTCCGCATGTCACGGCCACTTAAAGGAGAACTGTCATATGTATAATATAGCTGTGCGATTCTGTGGAATCACATACGTGTTAACTGTATGAAGGGTTGTGTGGTGGTGGACTTAAGCTCGTCAGACTTTTTCCAAGTCCATTCTTCCTTGGAATTTTTCCTGGGTGCGCACCATCTTGTGCAAAATCATCCTTACCCGTTTTCCTGTGTTAAGCTCAGTAACTTTTAATCGCCTGTACTAAACGAGGCAATAATTAATGTCGGTAAATGATCATGGAAAGTGTATTATTTTTTTCTTGGCTCATTGCTCCCATCGCTACTAGCGTCGACTGATGATTATATTAAATGGAACTCTTCCTGTTGCAAACTCGTCTCGGGAAGACTGGGCACTTCACTGGGATCAAATCCACCACTTCCACCAATGACCGATTCTTAACCGATCAGGTTACGGGAAATAACATTGAAAATGGTTAAATACTTTTATTAATAGATGAAAATTTAGAGTACAGATTAATATAGCAATTGAATATTTCGTTTAACTGTAATAACCTTAACCGTTTTTAGTCTTTAACGTAATCCTGTTATTCCAACCTGCTTCACAGTTCCTGTAATTCCAACCCGACTTTTTCTGATTAAACATCTCCCAAATATCCATATTCCACCGTATATCACAAATTTTCGATTCTCTTTTGTCTTTCAATCTTTCTCTCCAACTAATTTTCCTAATCAATGCACTCCTATCTCCCATAAATAAACCAATGTGTTATGAACTCACTTGAAGTTCTTGCTTTGCTTATCTCATATCCTTGTGTTTTCTTGCTATTATTTGCTATGATTTAATTCAATTGACCAATTCTGGCTGATTTTGAGTGTTAATAAATAAATATAGAAAAGAAGTATGGGTAGTAATAATAAATGGCTACGTTATCATTATCATTAGTGAGCTCCCGGATAGCCTAGTGGGCAACGAGTTCGACTTCGGTGAAAGTGGTCCCGGGTTCGATTCCCGGTGGGGGCCTATGTGCAAAATGACCTCAGCTGTCGAAGCACTTTTAACAATACCACTACAATTATTATTAGTATTATGTGAGACCTGGAAATAGGCCAAAACAAGCTTTGTCGCAATCTAACAGTGGTTTACTTAAGGGGACCTGAGACATATTTTAATCAGTTGCACTGGTAAGTACGGGAGATATCATGATATAGGACATTTATTTTTTTATTTATTTATTTCAGTATTCACATGCAGCATACATGCCATTTTACAGTGAACAATAACATACGACGCACACACACGACCATTCCCTAACCGAAAAAATCCGATTAGCCGGGATTCGAACCCGGGATCGTGGGGTAGGAGCGATAACGCGCTAACCACTCTGCTACCACGACCGGATAAATTGAGCGGACATTGACTCTCTATGTAGACAATGTTTGTCCGCTGTGGAGGAGCATTTGAGAGATTTCCCTAAATGGAGCTTCAATGCGTTTTAAAAGTCAAGCTCCAAAAAGCAGTAGTCTGCAAGCAAACCAACCTTTATGAAATTCCAACCAGCGGGAGTTAGGGTCCTCCGTGATTGGTTGTAATATTCTGTATAAATAGAGCCGTGTTCCCTTTATTTATACGTATCTTTATGTAATGCTTTGATGATTACATGGTTCTAAAGGAGAACTCGTCCCTATCACACTTGTAACTCGATCTGCGAGTTACATAGATCATATTCATGATCATAGGAAAACTACTGAATCATTAACTTTGCTGAATCATCATTAAATTTTATTGAGCTCTATAAAAGTGTAATATGTAGGGTAATTTTGCTATACTATGTAGACTTGTTCCACTTTAAATACTCTTGCTTGGTGAAGCAATGGTAAATTACTTGGCTTTTGATGTCGCCTACTAGAATCCACATGAAATATTTCGGCAGCTAATGAATAATTTTTAATAATAATGAATAGATATTGGCAAACTATATCTTCAGTGTCGCCCGAGTCGAAATACCGTCAGAGCATAAAGAGAATTCAAATTAATCAAACTAATTTGCCAAAAACAGAAATCAAGTAAATCCTGAATTGTTCAGGCTGGCCTGAGTTTGATTACGGAAGTCTGGTAAGGGGCGGAGAATGAAAATAATTTCATCGTATTTCTATAAAATAATACATTTTTTTACTGAAAGACAGTGTCAGTAAGTAAAAAATTCGCAGTTAACCAATGTCTAACTTGCTCCGGGTTAAGGATCAAGCAAGACTTAGAGACAGTTCCTTCGTAGAATATGTTGACGAAAAATTTCAAACTATAAATTATGTTTGGCATTCCACCCCAAATATATCATCCTTATCATGGGTACTTTTATCTTATCACTGATACGTTCTCTCTACAATAAGATGCAGATGCCTTTACCGGGAGAAACTGGGACTAGAGAGTCCCATCTCTCATTTAACCCTCGTCAGACTCGTACAAATAAGAATTTATAACATTATATGGTTTTAAAGTAAAATATATACAGATTTTAAACAAGCTCGGTTATATAGAAATAAAAGATGGAAAGATACAATAGATTTGTGGAGGAACAAAACGTGATTTTTTTATCACTGAAAAATATATCCTCTGCAGGAAAATATCCACAAAGAGAATGGGAGCATGAAACACCTACGACAGTTGTAGAAAAGAGAAAGATATATTTCAATAAAATATCTAAGAAGTTTCTTAATCGCCAATTTAAATGTATTTTGTTACCTAATTAAATTTAAAATAGAGGAATTCCCGGCGTTTTCTCCGCCCAGATCCCGCAGCAATCGCCGAGTCGATGAATACGTCTACACAATAAACACAGCTCACAACGTGACATTTATCGCGACGAATCGAAAAAGGAGTCAAAAAACCTCTTTCCTCGGGAAGAATGGTTGTGCGTGGAAGAAGGAGTGGAGAAATATTGGATAAGTGTAAAACGAGAAGATGGAGTCGCTATTCGCTCTCTGGAATGGACATTGGCAACGTACGCTTAACGAGATTCCAGGAGCGGGGTGAGAGACGAATGGGACAGGAGGCAGAGGATTTACCAAATAAAAGAGGAAAAACTATCAAAAGTGCGGCAATATGAGCAATGGAAACTTCTACCTCCCTTGTTACATTGGATGCAAACACATTATTGGAAATTCAATTCTTCGGAAACCAATTTTCGGATATCAACTCTCCGAGCGAGCAATGCTTCGAATTATCCGAAAACGGAAGTTAATCATCACGTTCATTAAATTGAGCATCTCCGATTTGATAGTATCTCGTCTTTAGAAACACCTTTTCATTGCCATCATTGCATTTCGCTTGGGATGCGGTGATGAAATCTTACCGAAAACAAGTAAGTAATTTAGACCAAGGTGTAAAAAAATCTCACAATATTAATATCTAATGAGTTAAAAAATGTAAATAATTTAAATTAAATATTGTAAGAATAGCGTGTATAATTGTATTGTAAACGCTATTGTAAGGTTCTTGTAGTTGACGGTGAATCGTATTTTATGCACTGTAGTCCGTATTAGTATATGTAAGGATTTCGAGGAAACATTAATTAGACATGTTTGTTAAATATACATACTATTTGTATCGGTTGTAGTCTCACATGTCAATTACATCTGTTTAAATTTTAAATGGAGAAGTAAAGTTTGTAAAATATTGTATCTAGTGGACTGGGACACTTGTGCTCTATTGTATTGTGAATATGCCTGTAAACATTGTTAATACTGTGTAAGTTGCCGAATGTAATATTATACACCGTCGCCATCTGATGCAGCGTCTATCTGCAGCGAAATTTTAAAATTATCGACTGTTAAGGCTTAGTTGTTGGAATTTTCAGTCAAATTGCTGATTCATCGTACACATAAAATTAATCTTGCCATTTATAAAGAATTGAACACATCAACTTGAAAATTTATATATTTTTATTTTAAGATATGAAAAATTTTATATTTTTCGATTCTTACATTCGCTTGACTTCTGTATTTATTACATGAGAAGAGTCAAAACTGCGGCCCGCTGTACGAGCTAGGCTGTTTCTCCTTTCTGTGCAGTTGATACGACCAATGTTTTTTTTAAGTTTCAAGTTCCATGCAGTGTTATACCCCAATATTTGATGAATGAAGTGGAAAAAGGAAAACTAGATTTCAATCTACCGAATATAGTGAAATTATACTCAATTTTTCATTATAATGAAGACATTTGATTAATAAATTAAAGCACCGAACCGCGACCGGCGAAATCCATATCCCAGCCAATTCCCCACCCCTTTAACAATTGGAGCTTTGCTAATTAAACTTTATAAGTAAGTAAACTAATGTCTGATAAGTCAACAAGAATAGTCATTAATATTACGTACGTCAGAACCACCCGTACAAAATTAGTGGAACAAATTTAACTGTAGTCGACTTAGTAGAATATCTTGGAGTCACACTTACCAATAGTTTAAACTGGAGTACACATATTCGAAATATATGCGGTGAAGCAACTAAAAAGCTCGGTTTTATAAAGCGTATCGTAGGTAGATGCGACGAAAAGGTTGGAGAGTGATGCTATTTCACGTCAGTTAGCCCAATCTGGAATATGCGGCGAGTATATGGGACCCAGCGGAAAAACTAATGCTCGCGAACTCGAGAAAGTGTGACACAAGGCGATACGTTTTGTTAAAAAGTGCTACGATAGAGAAGCAAGAGTTACGCAAATTCTCTCAGACGCAGGTTGGGAATCATTGAAAGAAAGTAGATTAGAAGCTAGGCTGCGATTGTTAGATAAACTCAGAGGAAGTACATTTTCATAAGACGTAATTGGTATTATGCGACCCCCCTGCGACTTCGGCCGATCCGACAATGAGCGTAAAATAAGAGAAATAGATGCGAAGACAAGTCGTTTTAGGGACTCATTCTTTCCGCGAACGATACGCGATAACAATATATTAAAGAGGTAATTCCAGCTCTTGGTGTTTACTCCCCCTCCCGCACGCCGAAAGGCGGCGTGCGTGGTATTTGTGTAGATGTAGATGCACGGGTTTGTTCAACAGTGTTGCATTTGAGTTATTTTTTGGCTTCGGAGTTTTAATTCTTTCAAAGACGTATTAAAGAAAATCTCTACCTTTCCAACGGCGAGGAGCTCGTTCAGCTGCAACTTTCTCTGAAGGTCTTCTCATAAGATTTATCTTAATTGGTCCATAGTTCAGGGAGACTTAGAAAGGGGGATTTGGAAATGTTCCACGAAATTTCAAAGCGAAATCTCCTCTCCTGTGAAGATTATGATTTTAATGAGGTCTTAGTTTCTCATACCTTATCATCGATGGAAATATGAGCGCGATCCATCATGGAACTTGTCACCAACACAGTATGGATTGAAGGCACTTTTAAGCTTCTCTTGTGAGTGACAGAATTTTCGGAAGGATTTTCGTTTCGCGACGCTTTCCCGAAAGTGGATCGTTGCATAAAGAACTCCAGTTAATTGATTTGATGGTGCGCCATGCGTTTAGTATGTTTTGATAAGCACCACCAATAGCTCATGTACGTCATGCCAAAGATCCTAAATTCTAGTGTTAGGCATAGAAAGTTAAGGGACCTGAAAAATGATTAAGCTTTTAGTCGCATAGTTTATAATTTATCTCTAATAAATAAAGTAATAAATAATAATTACTTCTAAAGACCTTCTTACAGGCACCAGAGTTTCTCAAACAATGGGATTAAAAATTAACTCGTATAGGAGTAAGAAATAAGAGAAAATTTGATTCTTCCTGAGTAATTATTTTTTCCACCACCATTTTACCACACTGTAGTTGAAATGATATTTTCAGTTAACATGTTTTCCAAAATCACAATTTACTGTCTGAAATGCCCTGCAATGCTGGAGTACGAACAAAATTTTTATTTCCTCGTTAAAAGTGTGTTATAACACCAAAATAGATTCATAGAATTTTCGTTTTATGCGAATCAGGTTGACAAAGCAGTGTCTAAAATTAAAACGTTTTTATTAAATGTTAGTTTATTTTATCAATAATACAACACATCAAATGGTACGCAAAGGTTGATGTAAATACAATCTTACATATTTGTCTTTCATGATATATTTCCATCTTACACATCCGTGCGTGAGCGATAAAAATTAAAATTAAGATAATTTATTATCCTTAGATAACCGTTGGAAATTCTAACTCAGAGTTGTTTTCTTTGGCAAAACTGTACAAAATAATGAAAAATGTCTCATAGTACTGGAATACGAGCCCGGATCTTCCGCATGCCGTAGAGGCTACTCTCACCAGCTACGTCTACTCTCTTTATTCTCTCTCTTTTTATCTGTTTATCTTCGTTGAAATTCCTAAGTGCACGCCTAACCATGCAATATATGCAAACCTTAACCCTTTCGTTCTATTGCTCTCTTAGAGGTTCTATTGACACAATTTTGTTAGGACGGTGCCTCATAGAGGTCGTTGCTGCGGACTGTGGCACCAAGTTGAACAAACCACTAATTTCGCTTACAGATTTTCCCAAATGGTAAAATCTGGAAATTATTTCGATTGGTTTGAACAGCCGATCGACAGATGAAAGATTCCGGTTTCGAGCCCCGGTTCTGCCTGACTTTTTTCCGTTTCTTTTTAGAAACATTCATAGGCACCGCGTCGATCCATTTTATGCTTATCCCTTTCCTTAACTCCTTAAAATGATAGCAGAGCCATATAATGCCTTTTTTAAACTTTCATCACCCGCGCCTACAATCATAACACGAACGCGCGTTGTATTCCGTACAACAGTCTAAACTAATTGTAATTTATGAAGAATAAACATGAGCTTATGGAGCGTATGATATGTGTATGGTGTGGTTATAAATTTATCAGCTTCCTCTTTCAAGTAGTTATTATTTATTTTAATATTTTTTGTACACACCCAGAGAACTTAAAGACTGATACTTTAAGAGCTGAAACATATTTCTATTGCCATAGAAACATATTTCTATTGCTTCTAAAAAAAGATCTCTTCGAAATATACCCAATAACAACACGATATCAGGAATAATTCTATTATGCATTATTTGAAACAAAAGTGGAGCATGTCAACGAAAAACCCAAGCAGTCGCGCGTTGTAAATGACAAAACAGTAGTCGCTTGACTCTTTTAATTACTTTCGAAGACGGAATAAGAGTGAAACGAAGCTCTTGACGCATTTAAAATGTAACGAAGAGTATAATAAAGGAATACACCCTGGCCCGAGTTTCACAGGGCACCCGGGAAGAAACAGGGCCAAACAAAACCATCCGAGTTTAATATAATACAACAACGCGAGTGACAGTGGGTTAAATAACATAATGAGAAATATTTTATTTTATTACTATTGCGTTTTCAATTTTGGTCCTCAAATCGCGTCTCCAGCATGTTTTCTACATTTTATAATTGACGGCATCATCGTCTATAAATTTCGTAGTTATGCAGAACTTATGGGCGGCCCTGGTAGCCTCCTTCGGTTTTCTAACTAAAATACATCAATACTATCTTTTTCTTCTTTCCTAGTAGTATTTATTGATTAAAGTTGGAGCCGTGGTTCCTCGATGTTTCACTTCATCAAACATTTCTTGTTTCAGTTCCTTCCCTACCAACCCAATCTCAATTTCTGATGCCAATGACTCTTATTCCAAGAATACAGCTTGTTAGCTGTATCTCAGAAATTCTCCGAATTCACCATACCAATTCGGATATTTCCTATGGGTTACATTTTCCTTCAAATCCTCCATTCGGAGCTTCAAAGAATCTCGTGGTTAAATTTCACCCCTCAATTTTGTCTTCTAATATTCGCTTTTCGTAAAAGAAATTCTAAAATGATATTCTACCATTTTGAAACACAGAACGAGGGAACATTCATGAGTGATCATTAAAACTAATAAACACTCGAAATATGAGAAGACAAGTTTACAAATCTGCGTCAAAATCCCCCTAAAACGAAAAACAAGATCAGATTAAACTTGAACGAATTTCGAAGAAAGTTGACGATTGACATCGTTTGCAAAATTTAGTCCAATTTGACCAAAATTAAAATCCACTGCACTAGAATAAATAGCAATTATGGTCTTCTCGTAGTATGCGCAACGGAGTTGAGAAGTAAATTTTCTTAATCAAGACAAGGAACTTGGCCGAGATTTCTCAGGATTTCATGGAGTAAACAATGAATTGCCTGAAATTCATGGGCAGGAATACTTCCGAAATCTTTGGGGGAAATGTAGGGGGGGAGGGGGTTGAACCCCCTAAACCGCCCCCTTTGGTTACGCCTCTGATCAGGATACAAAACCTTTTTCAGCTCCTTCAGTAAACTCACCCACTTAGGTTATTTACATCCACAAATCCTTCTTAAGTTTTCTTCTTTAATTACATATATATTTATGATTTCATTAATATTTCTCAGATCAGTTTATAAGAAGAGACTTTTTAGTCTCGGTCTCTCTTTAATAAAGTCCTTATACACCTTTAAGAGGAACAAGCAGTGTGGTATGAGGCAGTATTTTAACGTTTGCTAACCATAAACCATTTACTCTGTTAGAGAAATGTAAAGTGAAATATTTGGAGCCCTATAAAAGGAGTTACGAGTGAAATAAAAGAGAAATACATCAGCGCGGAGCTCGTATTTGGTTGAATAGACTGTTGAAGAAGCATGACCTTAACCTTTAACCTTTAGCTTTGTAAGATTTTCTTGCGGAAATCCAGCCTGTAATAAACGACGTGGGAAAGGACGAAGGTAGTTGAAACAGTTAATCTTGTCACTTAAAAGGTGACCCCAGCCCCCAAAAGGGGAACCAATCGTAGACTAAGCTCTCAGTAGTAATACGGATCCTGATACGATTCCCGATTCCGATTTATGCTATTATTAAGGTTTTTTGGTTACTGCTGGTTTGGGAAAAAAGCTTATTTGTAAAACGATAATCAATCTATCAATATCGAAAGGCGATACGTTTTGTTAAGAATTGTTACGACAAGTCAGTGAGTGTTACGCAAATGCTTCAGGACGCGGGATGGGAATCTTTATAAGATAGAAGGCTTAAACAATAAATAAATCTAATTAATGAACTCAGAGAAAGCACGTTCACAGATGATGTAGCTGACATGCGTCCCCCATGTTATATAGGCCGTGCTGATACTGCGAGAAAAATCCGAGAAATATATGCTAGAAGAAGTCGTTTCAAAAATTCATTTTTTCCGCGAACGATACGCGAAAGCAATCGATTAGTGAAGTAGAGTCTTGGTGCTTGCACCCCCTGCAACACACCGAAAGCTTGGGACCTATTCCTCGTCTCCGCATATTTTCGAAGGAGCTAAAATATGCCAACGGCCAAGAAGAAAGGCAAGACTTCGAAATATCTGGAGGAGCAGATGTTGGTGACACCGCACAGGGCCAGAGGTTGCGGTTTGGGGGCGTCCCTTTTTTTTGGGCAGTCGGTGGAAGGACGCGGGCTAAGGATGACTTGTAGAAACCCCTGGGGTTTGTTGTACGTGGCAGAAGTAATAAACCCATTGAAAATCTACTCGACCCTCGTGATTTACCCCATTATTCGCTCTTGAGGATCGCCGAAATCAGGCTGTCCGCACCTCGCGTTACAACACCATGTTTATTTTATTTTCAATAATTAACGTTTGATTTTTGATAAATGTACTAAATAAGTTGAAAAGGATGCTTGTTTGTCCAAAACAATTGTTTCTTTCAATTAATATTCTATGACGTTCCATGGAGTGTGATCAAACCACATCCATTATATATTTACTGAATGTTACCATATCATAAATAAGCACGTATGTCTATTTACATTTTACTTTTGTTATTCTCAGATGAAGCCTAAAGCTGATATTCCAGTATGCTAATCATATAACCTATATCTAAATCATCAGAGACGTTAAGTCTTTCGTACGTGGCAGTTATTAGTCTACCCTGCGTAGTGCTTAGAAGTAATTTGATTATATTCTGTTCATACAGAGTCTGATCGAAATACCTGAGCGAAACTCCATTGACAAAAGGGATGCTTTTGACCTTTTCGAGTGATTTGGCCCGTTGACCCTACGGCCAAATTTCGTAAAAGATGGTGAAATTGTTAATAGCTTAGAATTAATATGAATTCGTGAATATTTGACAACTTAGAATAAGAATCCCAAAACTGGTATAATATCAGATAATCCAAGGTGAGTTTTTATTGACGATCCAAGAGTGTAGATTATCCGGAATTTTCAGATTTTCAATCTCAAGGATCCCCTTCATTGTATCTAAATGGAAAATGCGTTTCTCAGTAGTTATGTCTAAGCTTAAATACATAGATATTCGAGTCGTAGGGGTTATTATCATATACAATTATGGCATTAACCTATAATAGCTTTGCGATAAAAATTTCAGCAGGAGATTTAACATTTCAACTGGCGTTTACTTTGACTAACCCCTATCCAATTCCAATTTTATTTTACCAATTATAGACATTTATAGTAGTATACATAGCATTTAGATATCTTTAGGGCTGAAAAAGATGCTTTACCACCTTAATGATGGAGAGCAGTCTAACCTTCCCACGTTTAACATAAAATACTGCAGATAGGGATCTAAATGTAGTCTCTAGTGCGTCCTTAGTCTCCAGTAGTAGCAGTCTGCTCCATTTCCAAGATTACACGCTCTTTTAGAACTGTAAAAGAACTCTCAACTTCCGTTTCAGGGAAAATCTAACACTTTACCATACTCTTTTTCTTTTAATGCAACTTCTCGGAAAAATTATATATTTAATTTCTTTACGTATTAATTTTCGATAACACATATTGCAATGACTCTTTCATATAAAATGAACATGGCATCGAGAGGGAAGAGAAACGAGAACCAAAACCGAAAAGAACGATATTTTTCCGGACCGAAGACCGAACCCGAACTAAAAAATCAAATTTCTTGGACCCATACCGAAACTGATTCTATTAAACCGAAATTATTCAAACCTTATTTACTCAAACTTCGGCTGCCAACAAAACCATTTTAATCAAATCCAGGTGGATGAATTTATTCTATATATGCGTATCAGAAACTAACTAAAATCTTATTTAAAAAGAATTCTCGGGTTTCCAACCAGGTCAGATCTGATGACAATGCGGTTGCCAACTTTTTTTATGACCGAATCAGTCTTCATCCTCAGGGCTGCTTCTGAGGTTACCTGAGTCAGTCATGGAAACGTCACCAGATCAGCAATGTCACCGGATCTCGCTGAAAACCCGAGAATCCTTTCTACACAGCATCCACCAGGAAAGCTTAAGACCTTTATAACTAAAATCTAGCTCAACTCCTGCTTACATCTCTTACAATATTTTAATTCGAATTTCAGCGATATCTTGAGTTTTATTTAAAAATTCATTCAAAATAATCTAAATAACTTTACATATCAAATTGACCTGCGAAAGAATAGAGTATACCAATCTTCGGAGTGAGGAAAACGCGTTCGACGAACGGAGATGGAACAAAACCGTGAAAACGTAGAAAACAAAGCTGAACAGAAATTTGTTTTTTTCTCTCATTTGATCCGAGCGAAAACCAGAGAAACTAAGAACCACTATTCGAAGCCCTGAAAATCAATGCAAATAGTGCATGTAATTTTTATGTCCGTAGCAGTCATAAGCAAGAACCAAAATCGATCTAAAATTATGAGCTATTGAGAGCAAGAAAACTTTGAGCTACGATGTTCATTATGATGTGGTGCAACTCAGTTGCGACACCTAAGATAGTTGCCATTCTTGCATTGCAACGGATGAACAAACTCAACTACACTAATAATGTTTCTCCGTTAACAGTCATTATACATTTGAGTTTCCCACATCCCAGGTGATGCTCAGGGAAAGAATTCAAGGGATTTTTGTCGCTATATTAGCATTTAAGACTTTAAGAAGGGAGAAAGAGGATAGAGAAGTCGGTATAGTAATACCCTTGTGCAGATATTTCTAAATGTAGCATATCGCATCTCATTTCGCGGTGAAAATAAACTCTTCATTAAAGGAAATGAGATTATAGGATTACCACCGGTTGAAATTGTCAATGAACTTTTTTATAGTAACCCGAGAATTTACACCATGTGCTAATAGCACATAATCTGAGTAAACTAGTTGTATAAAGGATTTATTCATGATAAAGCACATATGAGGAGATAAATTTATTGGAGTATATATGAAAATATGAAGCTGAATCCGCTCGCTTTCGAGAAAATTTTTGACTAAAATTTCAAAAGTTTTATTCCGCCTAAATAGTGGTAAATTACGAGAATAACATTTTATATAACATGGAGTAAGTATGTAGCATAGAATAGATTTTAAATTTTAATGATTAATTAAGTAAACCAACAGAACAGATTTCGTTAATATTAACAATGAAATAACAAGCGCTGTTTGTATTGCGTAGCTGAAATAGGCTGTGGGTATTGCTGGATATTATGTTTGAGTGGACATTACAAAAGATGTCTTAATTGATTGTTTATTGCTTAATGCAGTTCTACCAAATTGTGAGTGTGTCTAATATGATATACAGTATATATCGGTTAAGATAAAGCGTATTGGTGCAACTTTAAAAGTTCGCGTTGACAGAATTTCGTGTTAACAGAATTTATTGCAAATTGTCGTTTTGTGTTCCACAGTAAGAAGCATTTGACGTCTTTTTTATCGAAAGAGATTATAAGATTTCTTCGTTTAAATAGATAAACTTTTAACCAGTAAACTCAAAAAAATAATTAACACGTAAACGCTGCTTATAAAATTAGTGGCATTTATGAAGAAAATAAAAGCACAATTTGAAATTGGATTTTTATGCTGATAGAATTCCCACCATAAACGACATTTCGAGTTATCAGAAGAGATTTTTTGGGGATGTTCTCTCTGCTGACCATCAAACCTTTTATGCTAACCGTTACATAGCGTAGAAAAATTGCTTAACTTTTACAATATTCTAGTTATTTATTTTAGTATAAGCTTAAAATTACATAAAAAGATACCCATTTATATGATATTTAAATATGAATCTTGTTTCAACTTATGGTGAAGGTTATCCGACGTGATTTCGACGCCTTTACTATGTTCTAGGATATAATTTTTACAGCAATCAACACATTCGAAGGTAGAGAAATCGAAATATATTCAATTAATAATGTTTCAGTTTTCTGCTAACTGCAGCGTCACGAAAATTATTTTTGATATTTCTGTATCTTCCGTTGTTTCTTCGACTCAATTAATCTAATTGGAAAGAATTAAAAAGTGTAATTGCACGTACTTACTTAGAATCTCCTGGTTACATCAGTAAGACATATCGTGGTCAGCGTAAAAAAGTATAGTTGTAGTTTAGAAGCTTATAATTTTATATGGAAGAGTTACATCAGTCGTATTGATTCATTTCTCGACTCGTTGTATCTTTTAGTCCTTACTCATTAATTGTGTCTGTCTCCTCCGTACCCTTTGCCTCTCTGCAACAGTGTAACGATGTAGCTCTCTAAAACTCCGACGTTATTGTAATCGAGTTGGTAGAGATCCAAGACATACTTCCCCAAAGTTATCAAAGTGTATCCGTTCTGAAGATTACAACGTTTTAGATTACCTGTCGCACTTATACTCCTTTATGTCCTGTCTCCGAGAAACGAAAATCGTAACTAGGCCAAATAAATAAACTCGAAGTTAGCAAACGAAGTCTTTTCTTTATCGCTCTCTTTTTAAACAGAAAAGAAAAATAAAGGCTAACGAGTTCTGAAATTTTAGAAGCGTAGTGCGCTAATAAAATCAGAACTTTGAGGCTATAATTGGATATTATTTTAAATTTGTTTTTTTTTCCTACGTTTTCAAAGAGACGGAAATATGAGGATAACATTGTTTGATTTGGGAGAAAAACAATATGTAACTCATATCCTCGTATAAAAACTATGCCCTTCTCAAAAGTACTAGAATATTTAAAAATCTAGCCAACTGTTTATTTTGTAAATTATAACGATTGAAGCGTAGTCCTTCTTCTTACAAGGTTAATTCGATTCAAATAAACACAAATTATCTACTGCTAAAACTCAACTGGATATATATCGTAATGAATGAAATTTTGGACTTGAACACAATTTATTACATACTGGCTAAATTCTAACAACTACCTACAATTTAGTAAAAATGGTAGACGATTGTTACAGTTGAAACTGGTCAGCGGTAAAATAATGTGGCCGCAATCGCAATTTTATTCCATTTTTACCAATAAATCTCATTCCATAATACATAACTCTAATTTAATTCTAACGGTTCCTTTTAGTATAGCTGAATAAAATAAATTTACTGAATTTATCACTTTTATCGAATTCCTGGCTTGGACCTTTCGTTTAGCAATACGTCAGTGAATCAGTGACAAATATGTTAGTCAATCAATCAGCATTGAAGCTTTCCCAATGGTCTTAAGTCAGTGAGACCAGCTTTATTTTTGTTGCTGTTGCTATTGTAATCACTATTAGACGTCGTTAGCCTCGAGTAGGCTTCTCCCCCACCTCATATCCTGAGCTGATACAAAAGCGATGAACATTTACATCTAAAACTTAGTTTCTGGGAAATAGTCTCCGAAACTGAAGGTCAGAGGTGAGGTAGAGGGTTGAAGGGAAAATTCCTCGTAACGGGAATTTATGCTGTTTTAGAAAAGGATGAAAACACCCACAAAAAAACTAAGGTAAAACTCTTCAAAGCTATATGCATTATATACTAACGTCATATTGCGAATGAAAATATATCTAAATTAATATTATTTAAATTTGTTCCATCAACTATCCATGTTACGAGAAACGTTTCCCTTGGAAACAATCGTCGCAAAATATAGCATTTTGATCTAAAAATATACAACTGGCTTTCTTTTCCCATGAAATTTTCTCTCTACTTTACAAAGGTGGAACTGCAAATGAAACTGTTCCTTTATTGCGGTATTTACCGTCATTGAATATTCCTACGTTCGTTTGATGTTATTAGCAGATGGCGTTTTCGTGATGAATAATGCATCTAATTAAATCTTTATTATCTTTCAATTTTACTGCTATATTATCGGGAAATTTAATTGGAAAATTTTAGGACCAACCGATTTGTAATTGCATTTCTTTGGCCAATTTATTATAGAAGCCTAATGTTTCCAATAATTTTAGCAGTAACACTTAAGTAATTTACATTAATGAACTGAAATAGCCATCAAATACGCTTTGGTTCTACCACAGGCAACCACCAGCTGTCAAAATTGCCCATTTATTCCAGCTCTCCGTTCAATTTAGAATACCTCGGCAAGAACGATAATTAAATATCATATTTCATATACCTGCCCTGAGTAACACAAAACATAGAAAAACGTGGTACTTAAAACTGCACACCCAACGAAATGAAACAAGAGAAATGGCCATTGCGAATAATTTGTCCTTAGTTCTTAAAAACCATTTTTATCATACGATACTTACCACACAAAGAATTCTAGCTAATAATTTTCATTTACATTCAGACTTCGGTAATCTATTCGATCGGTTCACTTTTGTGGGTTACCTGGGGAATAATCGCAATTTTTACACTCTGAAAATCTCCCACCTCGTCATTTCTAACTCAATATCCTTTGTAGATGTAAGGAAACAAATTAAAACACGGCCGTTAATGAATTAGAGAAACTAGTACGTTCCAAGAGACATATCTGAGACGGTTCGCGCATCCCCGATGAGACGAATTTTGGAAACAAGGAAAGAAACCGGTTTTACCGGCCTTCAAAGAATCACATTTCTTGAGAATTCTTAGTAGAACTAAATGAGCCTATCAAATTCGCTTTCGAAAAGGAAAAAACCGGCACGCTCCCATATTTAGGTTTGAAAATAGTCATAACTCATAAACATTAACATAACTAAATAAACTAATTGATAGGTTCTAAAGTGAGCAAATTTTCTTATCTACATCGAGATTGGGAGATGAGGTTGCTCATGAAAGTTGCTGCCTGAAGATTTCAGCCTGAAATCTATTCCAGGATTTGCGACATAGAAGGCTGCACTCTGTAGTGCTTGGAAATGGGGACCTTAGAACTTGAACGCATTTCGTAGTGGTAGTATTGTTAAAAGTGCTTCGACAACTAAGGTCATTTCGTACATATTGGCTCCCACCGGCAATCTTCAGCCGGAGGCGAGCGCTCAGCCCGCTTGGCTATCTTGGCTTTAGCCCACTTGGTTACTGAACGCATAACGATTCCTCAGCGATTTTCAATTGGGCAAAACACACCCTTGTAGAAGTATTTTCGCCATTTATGGAATCATGGAGAAAATTTCCTAGAAATGGGTAATTCATCCCGGAGATTACGTTGAAAAGTAACAGAAATTTCAAATTCCTGGCGAAATTACTTTTTCAGAAGATAATTTGAAGATTTTGGGAATGCGCCTCATACTTTTATAACTGGCAATCTGGCTCAGGGAGGAAAGCAAATGAAAATACCTGAATCCTCGTATTGCTTAGCGAGCCTCATTCCCTCAGCAGGGCTTTCCGTAACTGATGGCGAAAGGAGGAGGTTCGAATTGGCCTTCGGGCCCAATGCTGTCCTCCTGTCTTCTGAAAGTCAAAATTATTTGCCACTTCTAATTTCTTTCGGCCCCATATTGTCTCGCTTAAATTCTCTTAACCGCGAGGCATTTCGGTTTTCCTCTTCCTCCTCTCTTCTCTATAACTGGTGAATATTCTCGCCTTCGCCTCTTTCCTGTCACATTTCAAATTTCGCTCCATCCCGTAGGGCTTCTCTCATATCAATTCATTTGCCAATGTTGCCACTCTCTCGCCTTCTGGAGAGCACAGATATTTTCTCGTTTGGCTAAACATTCTTACTTCATATGCGGAGAAATACCGAAAATATTTATCTCTCAACTACAATATCTAGGAAGGAAAATACAGCTAAAATGTGAGAGATTATTCCTTGTTCACATAACCCCACCTATTTGTTTGTCAGTTTCCGCATTAAGCGCTAATATGGCCTTATCGATGAATATGTTTATCTACAGACTGGCCCAATATTTGTATAATCGACGAAAGATCGAACGGCGCTACAATGGATTCAAATTTGAGAGGCGTCCGGAGAACTTGAGGTAATAGTTGTGTGGGCGAATTAATATCCAGGGTATTCAGATTCTTTCTTGGTAGTAAAGAAACTGTGGGATTTTTTCATTTGGTAAAGAAACGGAGGGAGATAATCTTTCTTAGCTAGAGCAAAAGTATTAGCTTTACATGGCTTGAAAGCATTCCATTCATCTTGATTTCAAAAGCTTCAGAAGATACACAGCAATTCTGATAGTATCCCTTTATGTCTTTTATACGTTATGCGTACGATTTTCAGCTATCAATGCGAAAATTATAGAGAAACACATCAATTCTAGCTCGCAAAGGACCAAAAAATTTCAAAAAGATTACCCCTAAATAGAAACATATTGTCATTGCCTCGTAGAAAATTCTTTAATGTGCAGCATCAGAATGTAATATCAAAGCCTTTGTAAACAAATATTATTATTAATAAAATATACGAAGGCGGTCGTGATACAGTGGAAATTCATGATATTACAGAGAAAGTACATTTCTGTGTTATATAATATTATTATTATGGTAATATTCGCTCTGTAAGGTTAAGCCCACGTGCGCCTCTCTTGCATGTTCCCTCTCAAAGCAAAGACGGTTCTGCAGGTGAAATTACGAAACAAATATTACTGCAGGCTAGATCCATGAAAAATATTCTCTTTTATCAAATAAAAAAACCGCGATTGAAAAGAATCTAAATGAAGATACGATAAACAAGATGTCATTACACTCATATTTGTTCATATGAATAAATTGAATCATGGATATTCTACCTTCATAGAAGGAACACTTCGTATCGGATTTTTTATTGATTAGTTTCGTCAACGGGATCTTCAGGAACTGAAGATATCAACTGTTATTATCTTTTTAAGTATTCTTTCTTTTAAGATGTTGTTGAGTTCCTCGGAGTCACGCATGAGCATATTAATTTGATGATTTAAAGAATTGTAGAATTTTTAGTTGGAGGAGGAAAGAAGTCTTTTAAAGTGTAGGAGTCTAATAACATTAACACGTGCTTCCCACTTTAATCGTAGAGAATTTGTTTTATTTTAAGTATATATGGGTCAATCAAGTCTCACGAGTGTCTTAAGGAGAGGATCTTTGCTTAATAGGCTCACAGAATATTCGTGCGTTGAATCATGAGTCAAAACATGAGTTAAGTAGTTAAATGGAGAAAATTAATGAAATAGGTGTTCTAAATCTTACCATTACCTAAATCTTTGAACAAGCTCCAATTATCTTTCAAGAAGTATGATGGTGTATATCCATAAATTTTTAATTGTTTGCGATACACAAATTTTCTCAATTAGCGTTATCCTTACTACGTAACTTGATTTGCCTCATCCCTGTTAGAGGCATCTGTTATACTGTAATCCCAGTATCCTTGAGAGTAAGTAATGCTATATCTGAGTTAATGACTGAAATAAGTAAGGGACTCAGGGTGCAAATATTTATCCCTAAAAGGAGAATGTAGCCACTATCGCATCCCAAGCTCTATTTCGAAGTCGAAATAAGGAATTATTGTACACATCTCCCAGTTTTGAAAAGCCTTCATGCATTTATTACGTCCCTTCTCGCTCTCTTGCTAATCTGATATAAAACCTCAATTTTGACCGAGTCAAAGCCGTCTACTTTTTATCCGTTTTCTCCCTTTTAAGAACCATATCTCAATCCATTCCCTTAATTCACACCTTTGTGTTCCGGTCCCTTCCAAATCTTATCCACTTTCAAGTCTTGGCGTCTCTCTATCTTTCCCTTCACAGATCCCTTGAAAGCGTTTATTTCCCTCTTACAAGAACATTTCGACTCCTTTTCCCCTCATTTCCGCCCCCTTTATTCAGCTCTCAACCTCCGCAGTCTTCTTCATATACCACCTCTTCCTTGGCCCCTTGGCGTTGATTTGCTCTCAACTTCATTCCTACTCCGCCTCGCGTCGCTGCCTACTCATTACCCTGCTCTCGCTAGCCTCTCTTCCGGTTGCTTTAACTTAGTCTTCTATTAATTTAAGGATATAAATCTAACCGGGTGGGGTGTTGGTCTTTATGAGGTACTATCTGTATATGTATGCACACGCTATTTAATACGCTGTAAGCATTTTTAATATTAAGCGGATGATGAAAGCCTTTTTTTCCGATATACACCACAGTGTACTCCGCAGTCTGAAAGTTTAACTTCGATCCCTTCTTCATTTCTGTAAACAAATTTAACATTCAAAATTTTTGTGTTCCTCGGTTGTAATCATAACATTGAAACAAAATGAATTGAATATGTTAAGAATTTAACTTCTTCCAGAGCTTCAAGAAAAATTTTCATCTTGACCCCCAGCAATTAAATATGTACTTACTAGTAAAATTTTGTTGATTACGATACGAGTAGGAATCTAATGGCAACCTACAATTTTTCTGGCTAAGAGAATTCCAGATAGCCAAGTGGGTTGCGTATTCCTTTTTTGACGAAAGTGGTCCCGGGTTTGATTCCCGGTAGGATCAACATGAACGAAGCGACGTCAGCTGTCGAGGCACTTTTAAAACAATACTACAATGCCATCGATGTACCTCATTTCTGTCAAATGAAATCGTTCCCAATTCCCTTCATCCCCCAACTATTTGGCAGTCAAATCCGTTTTCCTACGAACGATTTCGAAAAGGCACAATTTCAGTGTGAAAAATCTGCAATTGAAGTGTGGCCCGATAGTTTTCATGTGGCATTCTGGTGGAAAAAAGTTCGCCTCCAAAATTACCAATCCTGCAAAGAGTGATCGAAGCGAATGTCATGATTCAGCATTATTCACACCTCAGTAACTTCATATTCTTAGTGACAGCCATGAATATCATTTTATCTTGTGTCAAAATTCGAGAGAAAAATTTCAATCCACCAAGTTATAGTGGTAAGATTTTTTTATATGTAAGAATGATACAAAACTAAGGTTGTTTTCATTCTTAATGTACAGCTTTCTCGTGTGTTTCTGATTCACTTAAAATTGATATTAAAACATATAATGGTCAATTTTTTAAAGTGATTATCACGGCTGAACAGTCTCTGTAGGTTTAGCGATTCGTAATGTCATTCCACTTCAGACTTCAAACAAATAATTTCACACCTTTACCGGTCGCGTCGGCGGAGTGGTTGGTGCACTAGCACTCCGACCCTAAGGCCCCGGGTTCGAGCTCCGGTTTGTTTCGTTTTTCTGGAAAGGCATCCGCCGGTAAAAATCAGCGCAGAAACCATATTCGTCTTCATCAGCACCGATCATCAAAAGTCGTCTGCCGTCCCCATAATTGATGGGAATGAAGCTAAGAAGGAAAATAATTATTTCGCACTTTTCCGTCAGTCTGACAATCAATTCCAGTTAGATTATTTCCACAAATCCTCTCTTTGTGGGTATTTTCGTACTGAAGATACCTTTTCCAAAGCTTCTGTCCGGTTTTGTATTCCACAACTATATTTTTTCTAATCTATATTAATTTAGTTTAGCTTTAAGATTATTCAGTAATTAGGTCTAATTTACATTGACGATGGGTTATATTGAAGGGAACACATTCAAGAGTCTCAATTATTCAATTGTCTCAAATTTCAATTTGTCTCAATTTTTCCCAAAATGAAGTTATTTATTTATTCATCAATAATATAATAGTAGATTTTCAATTATAACCCTTTGCTTACATATTCTCACAGTTATAGTTGGGTGCAATTTCCAAGGGAAATTAAAAGGTAAAAATTACCATGGGTCGTTCCCTCTTAATCGAACCGTCATTAAATCAAACGTCTGTTGGTGAAATGCATTGGATGAAACACCTTGAAAACGCGTTTTCGGTGAAATTAGCTATGAGCTCGATAAGTATAGATACATTGAAGAAAGAATTGTCTAAATCGGAGATTTTTTATCTTTCGCGTACTGCAATTCTGTATTACGTCGGGATGAATCTTAGGCATATACATTATAGAAGAGTAGTTCAGTTAGTTCAGTTTTCTAACAGATGAGAATTAAAGGAGGCACTTCGTAGTTTCCACACTAAATGTTTTATTTAAAAACTACCGGTTTCGGCTAACGCCATCATCAGGACCTGATGATGGCGTTAGCCGAAACCGGTCGTTTTTAAATGAAACATTAAGTGTGGAAAATACTTCTTTAATTCTCATTATGGCTTTCCACGAAGTCCGGCCTAATACTATAGAATTTTTTCTAACAGCTATTGAATAAATAAGAGGTTCGCAAATTTGACGGTAGTTGTTTACGGATAGTTACTTTTTACTTTAATAAAAGAATTTATTTTACTATTTAAAACACTGGAAACCATTAAAGGAAGATCTTTAAGGAAATCATCATCGGAGTCAGATATGGGTCGTCAACCCGCACAGTATCTGCATATACTGAGAGGTACTCACCTGATTCACAAGAGAGTAACCCTCCAATCAATGTATGTACTTTCTCCATAAATGTATCTCCTACCCATTCGCTACGGTACTTATAGCCATTCCCTACACTACAAACGATTATCTACTATACGTACCTTTCGTTCATAACTCGCATATCTACAACTCTTCGTCCGATGTCACGGTACGTTTCCCTTTAATCTTCCGTTCCAATGTACTCATCCATTTCACATTAACCACGATATCACGGTTATCTATCTCAATTGTTCATCCTCCAAAAACATATCCGTTCCCATCCCTGTCTCATCCCGTCCTTATCACTTCCATTCTCCGCCGTTTACATTCCCATCTAGCCTCTACGGCTGTGCGGGAAAGGTTCCCCACCCCTTTTCTATCCCATAAAAACTGAGCTGGATTCATAGAAATACAAAGGACAAAGTGCTAGAGATAGTGGGAGAGAATCTGTTTTCCATCCAGGGAGTGAAACGGAGGCAGAAGAA
Source organism: Ladona fulva (assembly GCA_000376725.2). Taxonomy (NCBI): domain Eukaryota; kingdom Metazoa; phylum Arthropoda; class Insecta; order Odonata; family Libellulidae; genus Ladona; species Ladona fulva. The sequence continues at coordinate 495,728 of KZ308624.1, forward strand.
GTGGCTGAGTAAAACACTGAGATCGGATAAATAGCAACAGAATGGAACTGAAGGAAGGTTTCGAGGAAAATGGCACGGTATAAAAGGAGATGTTGATTATTAAGACGTTAAGTAAAGAGAGTTATAGGAAAAATTTTTCTAATTACTATTTGTTCCGCTAGTCTTTTTTTTTGTACTTAGGCATTTTACCCGATGATGACGATTACTCGTCGAAACCTGGTCGTGTATTTATTTTTTAAACATATTTTTGTGGAAAAAGTACAAATGATATTTATTTTCTATGTACCCTTTGTTTCTTTTCCTTACATTTTCAACTTTTTTGGATTAAATGTAAGACGAAACTGTCTAGTTCCAATTTCGTCGGTAAAAAAATGACGTATGTATGTAAAATTATTTTTTTCAAGCGTAAAATTATGTGGAACTCAACACGTATGTTTGTATTTCAATTTAAGAACCCACGCTCTGAGTGAAGAGCCAAGCTATCCGAGTTTACTCTTCTTCATTATTATTCTAGTGAACGAAGATTTCTGCGGGCGTCTTCGCAATAACATGGTATTATTTTACGCTTCATGAAAATTATTTTGAAAGAAATTTAAAAGGAACTGAGTCACTCCACGGCCTACGCGTATTCCTAATCAAATTAAGGAACCAACGTGAAAGAAAGTACTGAGCTGAATAACTAGAGGGTGTTTCACCGCTAGGATTACAAAGGAATTTTGTTTTTTTTTAGTCTTACCACTCACTCTTCTCACTCATATTGTCCCATTGACAAAGGCTGGTCTGCCATCACAGAGAATTGCTTAAATATGGCCTATATATTTTTGTAAATTAAAAAACTAGACTAAAGAAAGGATAAAACATTTACAAAGTGTAAAACGTCATAATGAAAATAACTCATTAATTAGGATCCACATAGAAAACTCAGTGACAAATTAGTTTCGATTTGATGGTATTAATGTATTATACATACGTGTGTGGCACATATTTATGTCACACCCAATTAAATCCTATGCATAATGTATATTTAGGGTCACTGTGCTGCACCTAAGACAGAGGTGGCCAACCGTTCATTTTTTATGCGTCAATTATTTCATTTTTATTTTAAGCCATGCTAGTAATGATAAATATTCATAAACTATAATGATAAACTATGATTAATGTGTGTTATGTAATTCAGAGATAGAATATGTTGTGCAAATAATACTGTATTTATGTACGAATATGAAAATTGTGTTGAAAATTAATAATTAATATTTCTCTCACCTCAATGCGCCAGTTTCGGATGATGCATCGTTCCTATGGAGTGTCCAGGACTATTTCTTAGTATAGCATTCTTGTTCCATGAGGAAAGTAAAGCCAAACTACCTCACTCCTCATCTTACATCATTCCCTTTAGGGGGATTTTCGTAGCCAATGATAAGGGGATGAGGTTCAGGTTGGACTTCGGGTGGAAAAGTGTATAATTTGGTTACAAAATTGTAAGCTCAAACTGCTTTACTCCTCATCTTACCTAGCGAGTCTCATTACGCTATTGGCGTTTTCGTAGTCGATGATGAAGGGATAAGTTTCAACCTGGCCTTCGGATAGTATAGCGAATAAATTACTGACAACATTTCCCCCTCTCTTTTAATGAAATGCGTCCTCGTGAGCATGTCAATTCGATCTCGGCATGGAATGGAAATCTCGGCCGTGATCGTTTGATAGCAAAGTGAGAAGCGACCTTAATTACAGACCCTCGCCGTGCATGGCTATGATTCCCAAATGAGAAGCCGTGAAAACACTCCGAACTTCACACAGGCTTAATTCACCACCTTATCACTCCTTTAAGTCCGAATTAATGCGACGAAACAAGTTCTCTTTCATTAGAGCGGATGACGATCTCCGCGCTCACTACATTCTTCGGATGATTTGATCTCGAATCTACTCAGCTTCATTCCCCGCTTTTCCATCATCTGCAGTCCCACTGTGCCTCACGCTGAATGGATGGGACCTTTTGCTCTATTTCGCCCTATTTGAAGTCGTTCTTTTTCGGCTGGCTCATTCGAGAGCTGCATTCACGCTCTGTCCCGAAAAAGGATTCATTGAAGTGCGCGACGTTTTTAACACTAGGGCGTACCGTCCGCTAATATGCCATCGCAATTTGAATCGCGCTGCAAACCGGAGCTAAGGTAATGACTATTTTGAAAACGCATCTGACGTAGACACAATAGCATTCTGGGCGATATACCTTGAATTTAATTTATAGAATAAAAATCAAGCTCTTCTCATCAAAATAAGGTTGAAAATTCATCTGACGTAGACACGATGGCATTCTAGTCGATATACCTTGAATTTAATTTTTAGAATGAAAATTTTACATTTTTGTATTTCCTTCCGTGCAACGATAAATGTATCCTCATCAAAATAAGATTGAAAATTCAATTAACGTAGACATTATGGTATTCTGGGCGATATACCTTGAATTTCATTTACAATTGTTTTTTGATGAGGAAAAAATTATTTTTGCTCGGAACGAATACGAGAAATGTATGATATTCATCTCATTTTGCAGTTTTTCTCTCAAAAGTTAATGCCTGCTATTACTGAGCTTATTCTGATAGTTCTTCAATTATTCCAGTATGTTTTTTTAAATATTCAAAACGTTTTTCAGCTAAAATTTGGGATTATATTTCTGTGAATTAAACACTCTGTAGTCTACCTTCTGACTGATGAGGGGGGAATAAGAACAACTTAAACACTTTATCACAGAATTCTGATCTTCCGCGGCCAAGGTTTCAAGCCGGTGTAGGAGGCACGGAGCACTGAACCGGTAGGGAGCACTGTACAGTGAGCCCTACCTGCAGGTGGCGTTCACTGTACAGTGAGCCTCGCCTAGGTAACGTTCACTGAACCTAGGTAGCGATCACTTAACATAAGAATACGGAGCGGTACTCATNTTTTTATTCCTCATCACGAAGAGATACCACAATTTGTTTGCCAAAACAGTGGATTTTGTTATCTTAATACCAATTTGAAAGATATTTATGATTATACTTCTTATTTGAACTTTTCTCATCTATTTTCCAATTTCGCAAATTTTCACTTTGCTTTCACATAAAAAGATTATATTGTTCTTTTCTGTTGTGAGGTTTTATCAGTTATATCCTTTACTCCTTTGGGATTTAAGAAAGAATATTTACAAATTCTACTCTATCCAGATACATAAAACGTATCTTTTATTACTCTTCAAGCATTGTGATAAAAGTGAATATAAATTCTTTGATTTAGAAAATATTAGAATATATACTGGCCACTGTTGTACTTTTTCACTAGTTTACTTATAATAATCTTTTATTCATATTTAATGCATGTATGCTTAAAGCTCCCGTTAGTTAACAGTGAATTTTTGAGGTTTCGCTCGTTATGAGATATTTAAGAGAAGAAACATTCGTGGTTTAATGCTAAGAAGATAAGGTTGAGGAAAAGTTGTTTAATTTAGCACATAAATGTGGGCGCCTTGAAGTCCAAGGTTAAACTGAAATGAAACATGACGATATGAGTGCGACCCGACTGAGGTCTCCCTCTTTCCAACCACTAAGCAGTGTGTGATATAGTACTTTAAATGTTAGTATACCTGCCCGGGAAGTGGGAAACCTAGGTTCGGGTCCCAGTCGTGTCGATATTTTACACTACTGTTTATCCTTACGGTGAATATTCACAACGAGTAGTCTATATACCTTGTTCACTTTTAATTGTGAAGATGGACTTATCCAATTATCACTTAGGAAGATCAATATTAAGGAGAATATTGACAGGAGATGGATGTGAGGTATAGAATCCCATGAAAATTTTATAAGTTTTGGCGTAGTTACATCGGGAGGGAATATCGTGAAAGTTATGAGTATACGTTCATTGAAAACCATTATTCCTCCTACAAAGGCTTCTCATTTCTTATAGCCATTCTGCCTTTCCGGACTTCGTTGTACACTTAATAGCATCGGAAGTGGGGCAGATATTTATCCTCTTCAATGGAGCTCGCTTTTAATTATTCGACGGTGGAAAGGCATTCCCATCTGCGCTTGCTTTGATGGATCGAGATTTCTCGCGCTAATCTTTGCCAATTCGCAAGTGAAACCTTTTACGGGAGAATTCCGAGTTGAGTAGTTGACTCGTATTCCACTGTTATTAGAAAGGGAACGAACTGTTTCTAGAACTTTTTCTCGTCTCATTAACCATTCATCCGCTGTAGCACGGATTTTAATTGGCTCAACCCGAGCCCTTGTCGAATTAGACGAACATTAGATAAACTTCCCCCAAACCAGGACAAAGGTTATGTGTGCACTACTAATTCATCTGGATAACTGATTTATCTGAAATTCTGAATTCAGATACTATTTTAAGGTAATGATCCTCAGTCAAAACAAGCAAGAAACCGGCACGTAATTTCTCAACGTAGTGTACTTTTACCTGATTTGTGCGTTAACGTGTTTACTAAACAAATATAATTCAGTCGTGTGAAAATACGAGTAAAATCAGTACACAGATGTATACCTTGCTTTTTATACACACAGATATATAGCTTTTTATGCTCCCAATTCAAATGAGGAGAAATTTATAGGGATAATGCACTGCACAAAATACCGATTTCGAAAATCAAGTGAAATTATCAATTTGAGTTACATACTGAAATATTATTTCGGTACGGTAAGTTGCATTGGTAATATTGTATGATCCTCAACTAAATGCGTAGGAATCGGTCTAAATTCGGCGTTTCACATATTTTCACATGAATCTTCTATCTTAATGTGGCCTTTAGTTTCCACGTTACCACGATTGTTATACTTTTGTTTTATAACTTTTGCCGAGTTTTTATTTAGATTTGAATGCTTATGTGATATAAAATATTGTAAGGCCCAAAATCAATCTGATTCGTTTGATCAAATAAATTGATGATGGAGAAATCGCACTTCGGTCGACTTTAACCTCCGCTTGGCCTGTAAAAATCAGTTCTGAATTATATATCGTGCATATTCAATATAATTAATCTAAAATCTAAATTAATGTTTGAAAACCATAAATTAGTAGATGGAATTGGGTTATTAATTCTAGGATTTCAGAGAAAATTATTCTCCTTATGTTCAGTATTTAGCAGATGATGGTTGATTAAACGATAATTTAAAATCGGTACCTTTATTATAAAATGCATTTATGAAGCGCGCTCAAGTTCTATGGTCTCCAATTTTTTACGCATGGGATGGATCGATTTATGCCACAAACTCAGAAGCGGATTACAGGATAAAATCTTAAGACCGTATTTTATTTCTAAATTAGCCCATATTCCGATCCAACCGGACCATAACCGGTCAAATGATAAATGTTTTTTCTGTGCCTGAAGATAAAAGTACTCTGACGAAACCGGTCGCCAATTAAAGTCCCTGAGGAAAACTACGACATTTCTTTTCATTATATAAATGTTTCACTTACAACAAACGAAAGAAAGTATAAGCCTTCTTTTTTATACAATTAAATTGAAGGACACTTAGATGAATTGGTTGAAACCCATTCTCATTTGTTAAACATCTCCCCAAAATTTATTCTATGAAATAATCATTCCAAAGGTAATGGAACATAACCGGCCACAGTTCATTGCAGGGCACGCAGCTCTCGTAGCCGAAGCTGTTTTTACTTAGCTTCCGCTCCGTTAAGTTAAAGGATACCGAAACTCGAAAGACTTTCCTAGTAACCACGAAGTGTTCTGAATTAACTTCAATAGAAGGCTCTTTCTAGGGAGTCTTTCTAGAGGAGGGCTAAAGTGGGAAGCCGTTTGAGTTTCTATTACGCAGACTTAAGTGACTTTGTGCGCAGTGCGTAACTTTCTAGACAGAAAATTTAGGGAAGCGTCTTTCTCAAGCATTTATGCTTAAAAGTAAGCTTCAAAGCGTTGCTGGCTCAGCTATTCAATGAATTATAACCGGTATAACTACAAAGGAATGCAGAAAAACTTCGCAATTTCCACAATATGCATTCTACCTTTCCTGAACGGTTTCGGCTACAACGCCATCATAACCGGCCTGAGGATGGCACTGTAATTGAAACATCAAACAGTGGGCTAGAATCAGGCAAAAGTTGGTGGTAAAGAAGGTATTCTTCGAGTGAGAGACTTGTGACTACGCATACTTATTTATAAAAAAAAATATGTTGTTAATCCGTTTTTAATTATTCGTTATTAGCACTCTTCAAAAAGATACAGGGTGTCAAACTTGGCCGCCAATTTTTAAAGAAAAGGATATTCTCGGATTTTTCCGGAAAAACTTTCAAGTTCGCTGCGACGTAGAATTTGCTGGAGGAAACTGGTAAAAAATCCGATTATGCTGTATTTTGTATGATTTTGTATAATTCGATTCTTCATAGATTTTGCGCTAAAAAATGGAACTCTGCTAATTTTACGTAACAAAATAGTGGACATCTTTTTCGGCCGATTTCTAAAATAACTAAAAGGAAAAGAACTAGGAAAACGACACTAAAATGTCAAGTCTGTTAACGTCAATATCAACGATTTTTAAATATGGAATGTGAAAAAACAGTTTCGATTCACTCGCAACCTTGGGATTGCTGTAAATATAACGAAGAATTAAAAACGGAACAACAAAATTCGATTTTTTGTAATTATCTATGCGAATTTTCAAGTCCCTCACTCTAAAAAAAACATTATTGGCCTCTTGGCCAGCTTTTTTTCTATTCTAGCCCACTGCGCGTCGTGAAAATAAAAAAGAATTGCTGTGGATATTACAAAGTTTTTTTTTTCATTCTTTCATATTTTCGTACCACTACGATCTAGTATGATGGATTACCGAATAACTGCGCCGTCAACTCTCGGAGGACTATCATATATTTACGCATGCTCGTTCCTGCTTCACTAAGAGTATTTACTCTTTTACTTTTATCTATCTATCTCTTTTACTATTTATCAAATGATAAAATCGTGAGGAAAATACGAAGTTCAATTTTCTCATTTATTAAATGGCATTCCACGGTCTAATCATATTTATTGCGAAAATATTTAAGCTGCATTGCAATTAGAAAACTACATATTAATTCAATCATGAGATTTGAGTCAACACCTCGATCTTATCTTCCCTAGTAAATGCTACTTAAATGTATGCCTTTACTATACAATAGAGCTGATAAAATAAACAGAGGGTATTACAGCTGGTATTACAGAGAATGCACTTACTATTTTCCGGTTGACCTAGTTTGAAGTCAAAAACAAGTTGCAGAGAGCCGAATTCTTCAGAACTAATGATATAATGTCAGATCAAGATTCCCGGTACGCTGAGTGGGAATAGACGGATGCGGAATATATTTCTCAGTGCCACTGAGAACTTATTTTGCGCCCACTGCTTGTTGGAAAATCGAATGTAGCCGCCGTCCTTTTTACGTAGCGTTCAAAATGCATTATAATCACAAAATCCACTATTTCGACCTCAACTTTGTGGTAGCTCTTCAAGGAGAAAGAGGAATAAGAACAACGTATACATGTTACTACAGAATTGCATACGACCTAGGATTCGACACATAGCGCCATCATCATCTGATGATAGTTATTCCTCATTCATCACGTATTATGATTTTGCATAATATGGATCATATGGCTGTGTTTCATGTTTCATTCCGTCATGCAAATGAAGAATATTAGATGGGAAACTATTGGTAATAGTGGAATTACTTCTCAGACTGAGTGCTCGCGGTCATTTTTTGCCCCCTAACAGATGGAGAAAATTAAGGGAACTGTCTCAGATACATTGTAATATAGCAACGTACGCATAGATGTAAGTTTCCTAATTCTGTGGTCTATCAGCGATTCCCAATATTTTTTTTCGAAATTCCAAAGTTTAAAATTTTTTACAGACATTCTCATTTATTTTAAACGATATTTCATTGCCTGTTGACTTAAAATTCTCAACGTCATATCATGCTATCACCTATAGCTAAATCAACGAATGCTTTATTTTTCATACTAGTTATGCGATAGCTATATCTTTAACTCTTAAAGAACTTTGAGAGGAAAATATCCTCTTAATGTTCCTTTAGAGACAGAATACTTAGAATTTCAGAGAACCGACTGTTTTCCAGTAAGGCAAGATAAATATTTAAAGCAATAGTATTCCCCATCAAAAATATACGCATACACAGGACTCGACATTTATGTTCCAGGGATTCACCTTAAAAAACTATACAAACTTTCACATATTTATATTAATATATGTATTTATTGTTCTCTGACTTCATCGTCGTAACCAGTTCTCGCAATAATGCTGGAATTCATCTTCTGAAAGCTACTGCACACCACAAACTGCATCAGCAGTTCATTTGTCACACCTTGTACATTTTTGGTGTATAAAAATACAAAGAAAAATAATAAGAATAGTAAACATACCAAGAAAAATTAATTTTAAAAATATGCATACCCTTGCTCGTATGATATTCATAAAATAAAACTTTTAAGTAATGTTTTTATAGAAACAGATTTCAGCTGGTATTCCCCAATTTGCATATGGAATAAAGTCATCATTATTGTGTCGAGAGTAAGAAATTTGATAAATAAAAATGTATTTTGTTTATTTGAAAATGGAAACTTTTTATCTTGAGTTTATTTAAAAAATACAGAAATGATTCACTTTACACACAGTATGCTTTCAAAATGGAAATTTAATTGTCCATTCATTTTATAAACGGTCTGCTTGATCACATTCAATCAGATTAAAACTCATATAAATTTATGTTTGCCGGAAGGGACAATTATGTGTCAGATGGGCTGTAAGTGGTAAAAATGGATTATTCAAATTCAATTCTCACTCACAATTAATGTATAAAAATGATGATGGACATCAGTGGAGCCGGATTTTATTTCAAATCATCCAAGGCCGGAAGGACAATGCTGCAGCTTAATACTGGATGCATCAATTATTATTCATCGAAAATAAACACATTAAATGTGATAATTGTACAAGAGGTGGCAAATCCAAGACTATTTCCTAATTTTCAACGATGAAATGCCATGTTGGACCCCTAGTTTTTTTATCTGAAATATTTTAAATTTACTTTTATAATGTTGTTTACCGAAAAACATAATGTATCTTGGAATATTTCTCGAAAAAATTTCCATAAGCTAATAAGAAAAAGTCATAAGCTATTGAGGTAATTCTAGAAGGACCGATTCCACGTATAATTTCTAAGGAACTATTAAACACCTGCGTTTTCATTTCTGAAACTAAGTTTCCGATCTCTTATCAATAGTTAACATCGTCATGATAGTTATTTAGCTTAGCTTAGCTTTATTTTACTCAGATGCGTAACTACCTTAATAGAAAGAACAACTGGTCGGCAATTTGAAGACCCGGGTTCGAGTCCCGAATACGTCAGACTTTTCACTTTAATTTCTTCGTCTACACAACTATCCTATGAAATAATGATGTATGCGATATTATAGGGTGTAATGCTTTAGATTTTGAGCGCTTTAATAATATCCAACCTTTCCACGATCTCTGAATATCCGTAACATAATTTAAAACACATTTAGACGTTTATAGCAGGAAGTTGGTGGGTTGTATTTTACAGGCGCGCGGCTTTTTGCGCCTTTTTCCGGTTGTTACATTTTCAGATATTTACTTATTTTTTAAATGTTTCCTTTTCGTTTATAAATAAATACAACCTGTGGAGTGGAAGGTACACTCTTTTATGTACTGAAGGATTATAATAATTTTTCCCGATTCTGAACTAGGTAGTGGACCCTCTTTACGTTTGAAAAACGGTAAACATGTCCGGGTTAATTCTTTCTTTTTTGCGAAATGAGGTATAGCTATCAGAAGAATGCGTAAATACACAAATAGCATCACAAATTATGGATATTAATTTTAAAATATTCTTAAATATCTATAAACATAGGTGAAACGTGGAGTTCGTAAATTTTCCCTATATAAATTGATACATATTTACTCATGAGACTGTTTTGACTGGATACGCGAATAGATAATCTCACTAGCTGTGAGTGAAGTTAGAACTCTTGCACCACCCGTGGAATATAAGTCCTTGGATAGCTTTAATCTCCGTTAATCACGGCCGTGCACTGATAGCAGATCGCGAGCTAAGATTTACGACTCAATGGGGAACTTGGCTGAGGGGAGGATTTTTTTCAGGAGCTCCAAAGTCAGAGGCATGCTTCACGAGTTATGCAGAAAATTAAGGTAATTATGACAAGGATTTCAAGAGAACACCTTGCGATTGCCTCCCATTTCAATCTGATAGAACATTCACTAAGTTCCACAGATTTAGTTGTGGTTCATGAATCCTGAGATGAGATTATAAATTAGAGCGAGGTCATACTCCACTGCCATGCTTCTTAGCACCTTAAGTTAGTTTAATTTTGTACCAAAGAGAAAGAAAATAAAAAAGTGATAACATTGATAAATGGTGATATATTCCATTCATTTCCCGGAATTTTATTTCAAAAATGACAAGTTAAGTTGGTGACTAGAACTTAGATGTCTGTCTTATATGGAATGTGACGATGGGTGTGATGGAGGAGGAAACTTTTAGTCTCAATCTCGCTCAAATAAAGACGATATATTATTTTTATTATTATTTACTTCGTTCTCGCCACAAAGTTAGGTGTTATGGGAACGGACTGATGTAAAGTTCCATACGATTACAAAGATTATTAGTCTTTATCTAAAAATGTTCTAATTATGTGGCGGGTACACTGATTTTTTAATTAAATACACCATAATTAATGATTTTTAAAAATCATGTTAAGTTCAACGTTTAATCTTTCTAAACTGGCTGCCAATGTTTTTGGTACAACCCCTGTTACATTATTGAGTAAAATACACCAATCATCATTCCTGCAATTATACCACGGAAATTAGATTGTTTTTAATTTGTCTCTTTGTACAGAATTGAGGATTATAAATCTTTAAATTACCTCTGTCTCCGACTTGCTCGTGGCTGTGATAATTGAAAGCTACTAAGGTATGAGTGGCGCTGGTTAACGATTTAGCATTTTAGTCACTCCTTGCTCAATGAAAAAAAGGGTAATTCATAGGATAATTATACTCATAAAATCCTCTTTAATTATAAAAGGAAAGGTAAAGTACCTCACTCCACATCTTATCAAGTAAACCCCACCCTCTATCCAAAGCTTTCGGTGGCTAACGGCGGTGGGACTGAGGATTCAGCAAGCCTTCGGAATGATAAATTTTCAGGCATGAATTATACGATACGATTCTTTTCTTAACGAAAAACTTTTGCGAGCCATAAAAATGTGAATAACCATAAATATCATAGGTATTAGAAATACCTTAGATTCCGCGTCTAAAAGGGTTTCTTTCCCCGCTCCGTAGAAGAAATTTTCGAGATTAACCTCGCAAATCCTTCAATAAAAACAGTCACGAATTTTTTTAAAGGTGTAGCAGTAAGCAGCCATCACAGTTGTTATAAATATATAAAATCGCTAAGTTGTAATTAGTCACTCGAAACTCATACTGGGAGCATTAAAACGAGAAAATTTCCGAATTTTCACGCCCATCTATTATTGAGAAAAAGTTATCCCACAAATTGATAACAACATTTTATCTTGTCTTGGAAATAACCTAAAACCTTTTATTTGAGAAAAATAAGTATTTTTATGTTATATCAACGTTTCATTTGATTCATTTGACACCGAAATAGGTATAAAGTTTCAGAATGAGCTCCCCGTTAAAGAACGCGAAGAACTGGGCATTTTTTTCGTTCCGTGATAAAGTACCAATCAGATAAAAATGAAAGCTTTTACATTTTATGATTAAGCACCATGAAATCTGCTCAAATTTGATGCAACATGTTTTTTGCCTGAATGGCAACCCTACTTTAGTTTTTAGTTAACTCCAAACTTCATAGATACTCCAGAGTTTATAAAAATCCGACAGCGGGTGAAATATCCTTAACGTCAAATTTTTGTAAAACACTCGGACATGTTTTAGCTACTTCAATAATGCATTTCCTGGGTGATAAGGGAACAATTAGTCAATGCCAACACGGTTTCCGTAAAGGTAGGCCATGCGACTCAGTTAGCCCTTTTTCTCAATGACATAGTTAAAGTGGCTCAAAAGGGTATTAGAACTGACGCCGTATTTATAGACTTCAGGTATCTATCCCATGGAAAACTAATGCATAATTTGAAGGCTTACGGGGCTGACAGAAAAGCTGTTGGATGGATAAAATCATTTCTCGGTAACAGGTCGTAGCGTGTCGCTTTGGACGAAATTTTATCCGATGAGGTTTGCGTAACATCCGGTGTTCCGCAGGGAAGTGTATTAAGACCGATATTGTTCTTAATCTACATGAACGATTTAGTGGATAACTTAATCGTAAGGTAAGGCTTTCCGCCGATGATACTGCAATTTACAGAGATGTCGTATCACAGGTTGACACCGTTTGTTTACAGAACGATCTAAACGTTATTTCAGGTTGGTGAAGTGATTGGCAGCTCGACTTGAATCTAAAGAAGTTCGTAGTTATGTTTTTTACGCGTTCTTCCAATACTACCCGTGCACCGTATCATATTTCAGGATATCCTATGGAGTCCGTGAGAAATACCTAGGAATTACACTCAGTAGTAGCTTTTCCTTCAAAGAGCATAATCGAAGCGTAATAGGAAAGGCAAACGGGATGCAAAGGTTAGGCAGTAGGATTCTGAGGAGATGTTCTTCAAGAGTAAAGGAAATGGCATACTTTTCCTTAACTCGACCTCTCCTCGAGTATTTCTACGCAATTTGGGATCCTCTCGAAGTAGGATTAGTCTTCGATCTTGAGATGGTTCAACGTAGAGCGGCTGGGTTTGTCAAGGGAGATTTTGGATTCGACGGTAATATATCGGCTATGATAAACTCCCTCGGGTGGATTTCGCTTAGGGATAGAAAACTTGATTACCGATGTAAGCTCATTGAAAAGTTTATCACTACAGATCTCATCGATAATTGATATTGTTATTCCGAGAGAAAACTAAGGAGAGATTCAGGGAAGTGCCTGCAGGATGGATAGTTACTTCTGGTCGTTGTTTCCTAGTAGTATTAGAGAAGCTAATAGCAGTTAGGGTGTGATAGGATTATCGGTGTTTTACACCCTCTGCCACGCGCCATTGGGGGCTTGCGGGGAATGTTAATAGATTTTTCATAAGTGTTTTCCTTAGCTTTAAGAGACCTTTGCATTCTTGTACTAGTCAGGTATCTTGAATGATAACTTCAGAATGACATCTTCTGTAGATATTGTCGCCAATAGCGATAAAAGAAAATTGTGACACCGAAAGTATATATACCGTCAGATCCTAGACACAAAATGAAAAAATATATGCATTTTAAGATGAAATTTCGGAATTTCATGGAAAGAACAGAGGAAAAAGTAATTTTATTTGCTGAAAATGAACAAAGGAAAGGAATTTTAAACAATATTTACGCATTTTGAATGTTTGGTTTTTATGATATATTAACATAGCGGTTTTGATTAATTTTTAATTAATCCTCCGAAATCTACCGGAGTCACTACACTTCTGAAATGGACAGCTAGCATAATCAAACCTTCAGGAGCTTGAAACTTGAGATGTAAATGGTGCGAGCACGGGTCCCACTTGAAATTTCACTGCGTAGTGTCTATCCCTCTACAAAATTGGGGGCAAAGTGCTCCATGCGTTTCTCTCTCTTGATTCTAATCAGCGGATATCTGCCAACTGATCTCCATCCCATCGCAGAGCTCATCCATACACATTACTTCCGTTACTTTCCTATCTACTCCATGCCCTTTCTATCCTTCTCAAAGCCGCTATGTTGTCGTCATACACGGGTGATTCCGTGTCGTCTTCCACTATCCTATGCAGAGGAAGATCTATTTTAAATGAGAAAATGTATTTATACTCCGAGTCTCTCAAGGATACGGCGGCAGAAGGAAAAATGTTATTTTCTGTTATTCGTTCTTATTTTGCAGCGAAAGTTTGAATAACAGGTAAAGGATGCAAAATCAACAAAAGTTTGATACCAAAGTAATCTCAGAATACGAAATATCCTCATGAAATGGGACTTTTAATTTATACGAAATTATTTACTTTTTAGTTAAAAGATCGTCCAATTTAAGTACCTATCTCTGTAAAACACGACGGCAGAACCATGTTCTTAAACTTAAAATGTCTGTGAGAAGGGAAATGAAAATGAAATTTTATGTTTAAAATCACCAAGCTTTTCCTAAAAACAAATCAAGAATGTACTTTGCGTTTTCCAAAAACAATATTAAACACGACCTCGGGTGACCTGAAAATGACCGTAACGGTCGAAACCGGTCGTGTTAAATACATTTTGTTATCAGAGCACCTGAAAATTTTCGTTTTTTGTAATTTCTTTCCGCGTAGTTGCGTCCTCGAACATCGACCTTTGTTAATGTGGAATAAAAATAGCAAATTCAGAGCTGAAATTTTAAAGGGAGAATTTCAATTAACGATAAAAGATAACGAAAAAAAATAACGAATATACATCAAGTGGAGTCACTTTAGGAGAAAATTTTATGTCACGATGGGATAAACGAAATTTAAGGATAATTAAATTTTAACGACAAATAATTGCTATGAATGGAATGCCTTTTGGAGAAAGAGAAGACAGATGACACGAAATGCAGGTAGAATGGGAGTGTGAATCACGTTAGGCCAGTGATTTACGGTGAGGAAGCACCGAAACTGGCGAAAATGGCCGTGAGAAGGCTAAATCAGAATTCCAGGTATTATAATATATCGTAAGAATGGAATTCAACTGATAAACGCTTTCTGGCCAGATATTATGATTGTTTTTTAGAGTTAAGGTGAAGTTTATAGTCGATCTCTATGCTGATCGATCATATATATAGGAGATTAGCTATAATCTTCACGTAAACAAACCGTTATAATATTGGGTTTGTACCTTAGGATTAGTTAAACTCCTTGCTAGCTATACATTATAATGCTGAGCTTGACCGACAATAATGACAAAATAATGACTGAACGTGAACTGACAGAATGTTCTACTAACAAATCAGGGCCACAACGTTGGTTTGACATGAGAAAATGAGGGAAGGATTGTAGAACGATGACCGGAGTATATGGTCAGAATGTGAGTAACTGAAAGAAGAGGTAGACCAAGAAAAGCTGATGGAATGTTGGCATAGAGGAAGTGTATCACGGCTGTTATTATAATAGTGATTTAAATAATAATAATGCTCAGGCGACTTTAATAGGAAGAGATTGAGACTATCAAGTCTCTTCTTACATCTAATCCTTTGTCATTTGAAGTTCAATAGCGATAGCTTGAAAAAAGTGCAAAGAATGAAGCCTGAAGTAACTGAGAAGCAAAGTTTTGGAAATTTTTAATAAGTTCTACCGTAAAAACTGCAGAAATAATTCCCTGTGAAATGCCTCAATGATTAAAGCATCCACACGACAAAAAAGATCCAGTTTCGAATCCAGTCAGACTGATTTAAGTCCGTTTATCTTTTGGATTATTTGCAAACCATCGATAGAAATATTTCAGGCATTATTATTTTTATAATGTCACTCGTAATATTGAAATCTATCTATTCTTCGCAAAGCGCGACCTCGGAATCTCCTTGCCATGCCCGTTCATCGCATTATCTCTTCTCATTTTCGAGAGTCAATTCCACGAAATCTCTCTCCTAATCAAACGAAGAAGTAGTTTTCCTCCGCAGACAGCCTAATCAATCTTGGACTTCGATTTCGGTTCTATATAACCCAGTCAATTTTTTTACCTCACTTTCTGTTCCCTTTTCCATCATTTTATTCCCCCTTCTTTTCCATCAACCATTTCAGAATCATTTTGTCTCCTCTCTCTCTCGGTTTCACTCCTTCGTCTTCCTCAGCCGGGAGCTACTTCTTCTTATCGATATGAATTGGGATTCTGTCACACCACCCGTCGCACACTTCAATCACATCAAGGGGAACGAACGAAGCCCGACGTAAGAGCTCCCCGAGATTCATGCACCTTTCGTTTAGCTTAATTCAACAAAAGACGTTCCAAATGGAAATATACTCCACTCTTCACTCTCCTAAATCTTCTACGTCGCAGTAGGTTTATGAGTCTTATGATTAGCAGCTCCCATCACTTCTTGAAACTATTCCCTCCCTTTCCATTATCCAACAATTTTGTCTTTGTTTCCCGCCCTGTCTAGTTTTCCTCCATCTGACCACCTTTTATTTTTTAAGGGAAAGGATAAGGAATTTAATTTGCACAGTGAGATTTGACTACTAGACTTTACGCAGTCTATTTTTTCTGTATGTTTGCACGAAAACGTTGACTTTTCATCGAACAGCGCTATCTTCTGCAGAAAATTTAAGTGTTTGATTAATCTTTAAGCTCCACACGTAAACATTAGGATAGGAAACTCATTTAAGGGTCTAATTCTTATCATAAGACGCAGTTCTTGGCTCGAAATCACAAATATGTTTAGTTTAAATGGATTGAATCCAAGGATAAACAGATGTGAAAAATGGCGACATGCCTTGGACTCAAATCCAGGTCTCCCACTTTCCGGACAGTTATACTAACCACTGAACCACCATACCGCATGTAAATAAAGCTTCCGTGTTTACCGTAGCAATAAGTGAATTTGAGAAAAAAGGAAAATAAAAGGTGAATTTTCTCTATATTTTACCAAAAAAGTAAAAAGAATCAACAATTGAAGAATCTGTTCCATTCATACTATCGACTTATGAAACGAATGTCCTAGAAATAATGAAAACTCATTCTAGTGTTTCTTTCAATTTGAAGAATTCATACAGCCATAAAGTTAATCGGATGACTAATTAGTAGACCACATTTGGTGTTTGATGAGATCTTACCAATTAAGCGCTGAATTTCGTTAATTCTATTGTAAAAAGGTAATTAGCAAATGGAAACGAGTTAACAAACGCGTGAAACAATTAACACAAATCTACTGTGGAAATCACCAACACTAAAAGTATTCGTGATCTCGAGCCAAAAACTGCGTCTTATGATAAGAATTAGATCTTATGATAAGAATTAGCTTTTCGATGAAAAGTCAACGTTTTCGTGCAAACTTACAGAAAAATAGACTGCGTAAAGTCTAGTAGAATAGGTTGATGAAAATCAGCCAAAATATTACAACATGAAATTTCAACATAGCTTGTACAGATTAAAAACTACGTGTTGGCGGTAAAATTTAGCAAATAATTTATTGCGTGGGATGAAATACGAGGAGTATATATAAAGGAATGCCATTTCTCCAACTCTATAAACTCTTACGGGATAGTGTATTTTTGTGGAAGTGAATGAAATGAAACGTAACAATATATGTGATCCTCATACCATTCTATAGAA
Organism: Ladona fulva; assembly: GCA_000376725.2. NCBI lineage: Eukaryota > Metazoa > Arthropoda > Insecta > Odonata > Libellulidae > Ladona > Ladona fulva. The sequence goes on from KZ308624.1 coordinate 513,109, forward strand.
CAAGTTTATTATTTGTCTGCCGATTTATTATTACTAGACGCAGTATGGAGGCAGGGTGAACGCCCTGAAATACAGGGAGTTTGTGAGAGACCTCTTGGTATCGGGGAGACGTTTACCCAACACTCGCTTGATGCCATATAGAAAATTGATCGAAAAAACTGATTCTGAATTCGGAAAGGAAGTTGAAGGCTCCGCTTTTATGCTCTTGTTTCCGAATCTCTTGTGGATATACGTAGAGAAGTTATGTGCTTGAAAAGAAAAGGTAATAAGGTTGCAAAGCAAACTGAGCCTATTTCAATATCTTGCTGATTGCATCAGTTATCAATGTACCGACAGTATCAGTAGTAAAATTTGATGAATTCAAATGAAAATATTTTTCATATTTAAGGAATCTTTGAATCATATTAAAAATTAAATATCCTGCTTTTTGGTTTAATTCGCACTTATCACTTTATTAATTAAGTCCGATCAAACAGGAACTGGATTGAGAGTTTTGTGTAGAAGTTAACTTATAAATCTAGTGGTAATGCATTACCGGACCTACAGATTAAATGTGTATAACGTATATGTATATGTATATATATATATATATATATGTATGATAGCCTGAATTATTTGAGGATGAAACTATAAAAAAACCACTCAAATTTGAGGAACAATAAAATCACATATTTCACAAACTTTTGAAAGATATCATTATAAAAAATCTTTTTACTCTACGGAAGACTTCCCAGGGAATAGTAATCTATGGAAAAATATTTTATGTATCTTTTCATTTAAGATACATATTAGCAATTACTTTTGGGTGAAATATGCCTCTGAACTGATGAACCACAAGCCGACTATCGGCTGGCAAGGGAACACTATATACATTGTTTGTGCATTGTTTTGAGTTTTTGGCTAGTCACCAAGATTGCAACTCCATGAGAATATATCATTATTGTGATGACGTTTAAGAAAGCATATTGCTTTAAGCAAATCATAACATCTCTGATAACCACGTCTTCTGAATACACTAGGTAGATTAGAAATTATTAATAATAAATGACGCAACAATAATAACATCTAATAACTACGAGCAATAATATAAATATCTAAGAATTACGCTTAGCAGTATTTCATCCTTTAAAGGGCATAATCAAAATTCAATAATAAAGGTAAATTTAATGCAAAGATTAACCGTGGAGCTCTATGAAAATATCCTTCGAGGGTTAAAGAAATGGCTTATTTTCTCTTATTGCCTCTTCTAACACCACTGCATGATTTTGAATCCACATTAAGAAGAGATGATCTGATTTAGAGATGGTCGAACGTAAAGCAGCTCAGTTTGTTCGTGGAGATTTGAGGTTCGATAGTAGTGTTACCGCTACTTCAAGGCCACAGATAGATATGATCTGGGGCTAATTCATCGCTTCAGTTTTAGACGACGTTGAAGAGATTGTAACTCCAGTAAATAACGAGCGTGATCCCCGCGAGGGATCGACTAAGACTTACAAGGAATCAATCACTAAAACAGATAGTTACTTCTGGTCATTCTTTCCGCAGAGCATCAGAGATTCTGATAAGGCTGACTAGGTAAGGTGTTAATACACCCCTTGCAATACGCCTTGTTCTGCCGTGGTAGTTTAACCCCAACAGGGGGTATTAAATCCGGTCGCGCTCGTGATATCTCGTATTTAGGATTTTCTGCTTTTTAACCATTTTTTTACGTTGAAAAAGACATCTCAGTTAAATTTCATCGAAAGTTAAATACTTTGATAACCGTTTACATACTTTGCGCAGATTTTCGAAAATTCCTTTTGAGATTTTGTCGTTAAAATAGAAAGTTGAAATTCACGATACTGTTAAAAGTGGTTTTCTATTGCATGATGTAATCACTTGTAATATTGCATTGCTATCCAAGGGAAAAGAAGTCTTCCTCTCAATTTTTATTTATGTATAAGCACACAAATTAATGAATTAATTAATAATTAGATTTTTCCCAAGTTCAATTTACACAAAAATTTTGTCAGGGAAGGGTTTCAAGGAAATTTGATCATTTCCTGTACCACCTGTACATTATGATTGCAATACCTACACGGAACTCTGTTAACAAAGAGTTACTTTTGACCTTTCCAAATAATACCTTTTCCGTAACACACTGTACGTATCTTTGCTAACAATCGGGATGCTTTCGATCATTCCAAATGTTTTGGCTCATTCGTCTGACTACAAAATTTCGTAAAATATCGAAGTTGTTGAGTGCTTAGAATTAATATGGCTTCGTAAATATCTGACAAATAAGAATAAGAATTTCGAGCCTGGTATTACGCATGTATGACAATCAAAGCGGATTCTTGGTATAGAATCTGTAGTGCGTAGTTAACCCAGAATTTTCAGATTTACTTCCTTAAATTCAGAATATAGTAAAATATTCTTAATTTTAACGGTTAAAATGGATAGAGCAACCGCCGGGAGCTGGGAGATTCGGGTTCGAGTCCCGGCTACGGTGGACTTTTTCTTCCTTATTTCATTCGATTTTCATCGCTCATTTGCTATGACAGATATTTCCTTCGAGTCGTTTTATTCGTAGACCGGTTCGGTGGCAGCTAATCGAAGGACAACCGGTCGAAGGGACTACCCGTCGCGAGACTTTTCGTCGCCAAGACAATTCTTCGTGAGACCATTCGTCGAGGAGACTACTTGTCGAACATGTCCATCGTCGAGACAACACGTCGATGGAGGTTGACCATACGAAAAACTAACAGACAAGAGTTGGGCACGAATGTTGATATTAAGACATTCCTCGCTGCAAGCCATCGGTGGCTGAGTATGTAAATGTCAATTAATGAGCGTAGGAAACCGCGTTTTAGAGTTGCTCGAGGTAGATGTAAAAATTTATATATTATTCAGTGGGTGGCGTTATTTACTTTTTCGCGTGGGAGAATGTGAATGGGAGAGTTTAACCCCACCACATCCTGAAAAGGAACATAGAAAGATTTGAGAGTAAACTGTCAAGCTAAATGTCAGAGTTAGAGGGAATTCAAATTGTGTGGGCCTGAAACTTTTAAATTAGGTACTCCCCTTCACCTGAGCTAATGAGTGAAAAAATTAAAATGTGGAAGCCAAAGGTTGGAAGTGATTGTGAATGAAGAGTTAAAGGCGAAACGTTATTACCTTCTCTAGCAATAAAAATTGAATAGCGCGAGTTTGAAGGTGAGATGGAATTAATCTCCCATGGTTATAATATTCAGGAGCAGACAGTAAAGAGGAAACAATTTGCTTAAGCAAAAATTAACACCGAGAGCGTTGGGAGTACAGTGATGAGAATTCGCTGGAAATCTGCTTGCTTCGCTTCTTCCGTGAGCATCGAATAGCTCTCATAATAATTAACGTTATCATTTCCTTTTCAAGTGATTAGAAAACCTTTAGCTATTATCTTAGTTAATGGGTAGTGTTTGTAAGTCAATTGTAAATACATAGAAAAGCCATTCCAGGTATTATTAGTCTTGTTAAGATAATGTGAGTACTAAATTTTGTATTAAAGGTAGGAAAATAATGAGTTTTTAACGGATTCCTGATAAGTAGGAAATGCAACATGACGATTTTATTTACCTCACATTAAAATTTATCACGACAATTGAAATTTCAAATAATAGCGAGTGAAGGTCACGTTTGCTCATCAATGTCGCGCACTGAGAACGCCCATTCCAAATTTATATTTTCTTTTCATAAGCTTTAAAACTCTTTTCCTTCATTGTGTTCTAAAGTAGAGTTGTACAACCAGCTGCCGTTTACCCCATTCTGTGCAATTAGGAAGCTAAATTTCCTTTGTGAAGCATACTATTAAAATTATCTGTGAAATATCATTACTAATAACAATTTAATATCATAAAGCTTGATAACTGAGGTGAAAACAAACAAACCTTGTATTTAATTTACTCTAAAAAGAGAAATATTTGTCTCATCGTCGTTGTAATGAAACATATCAACGAAGTTTTCGATTACCTATATATTATTACTCAAAATTGGAACGATATGCACTAACTGTTGCCCGCGAAGACCTTAGTGTGGCAAATAGAAGTAATGTTTTGGACACCATGATGTATACGTTCCTTTAGTTACATTTCCGCTTAACTTTTAAACGGGCAAGTGGTGTTACGTTTGACCCCACATTACTTATTCCTTATTCTTCATTTCTTCGTTTCCTTGCTGAAATATTTATCTATTACTTCTATTTTTCATGAATTTGCCTACGTTTATTGTTTTCTTTGGAGAAAATGATCTAATTTATAAATTCCCTTAATAAAACCCTTGGGTTTCTGAATGACATAATTTTTGACCTTTTTTTGACTTGTCAGGCAAGGAATACTTTTTACGTGCAACATTTTTCCCTTTATGAGAAGATAATTATAAATTGTAATACAGCGTTATATGGAAAGGTTCTCCTTTCCACCACTTTGTATGGCCGGTTCCTCAATGAGGACACTGGCCGTTGATGATTCCGCACAATCATACGAAACCACTTTGCCATTGCCTACAATATCTACCATTAGGAATATGTTCAGGTTTTATAACTTAATTAGTTAGTCTACCCGGAAAGCGGATGTTTCCAGGTTTGAATTCTGGTCCTGCCAGACTTATTCATGTCCGTTTTTTCTTGGGATTGGGTGAGAGCACTTTTTCACATGCAAAATTACCTTTACCCTTTTACAACATTATATGTTATACATAGGTTTGTATTTAATTACAATATAATACTTTATAAGAATAATCCTGATATTCCTTATATTTATACTAGGTTTTAGCGTGCGGAGGATCTAGGAAATCCACTAACAATTTGGGGGTGATTAGAGGGCTGTTATTCTAATAATTAGGTGAAATATACGTCAATCGATGTAAAAATGTAAGAAAACGAAAAAAATGTTAACCTAGTATCTTATTAGGAAGGAAAATATTTGGGCCATATTTTGACCCCACTGGACCTGTCACTAACAACTTAGGCTATCCCGTTCAAAGGTTAATTTAATTTGCACTATTTTCATTTTTGTGCGTATGTGAAAAAATGAACGAATTCACAGAAAGATAACAGACGAAAACTCTTAAAAATTTAAACGAAAAATTACCCTATGATACTCAAGTTTAGGCAGAGCTGATAACGCAGAAAGAGATAACGAAGTTGATCTTCCGAAACTTCATTTCCAAGCGCCCCTCTCTCGACGGCCGATCGTGCCGTGAAGTCGAACATTACCCTTCCGAAACCCGTACTGGCGAAAATAAAATTTCGCGGAAAAGTGCCGAATATTTATCAGTTCCCGCCGCTCTCCGATTCTAGAGATGGCTCTGCCCGATTTTTCGCTCATCTACTTCCAGCTTTTGAATGCAAATGATTCGCTCTTTTTCCGACGCGACTGCATTTCCATTTCCCTTGGGCAGCCGGAAAATATTAAAGCACTTTTCTTTGAAAACCCACGCTCCAATATATAAATTTTCCAGAGCAAAATGAACGATAAAAGTGTCCGTCGGGAGCTGCTCGGCAAACGAGTGACTCTGCAAATGAGCTTTTCGTGCCGTTTTTCGCGGTAAAAGTTCGGATTCGGTAACAAAAAAATTGATACATAAACGCGAATCACGCGTGCACGAAAAATTCACGGATAGCCTACTCAGATTTTGTCATTTGTTAAATTGTCGTTTTTTCTTAAATATAACCGTGGTTGGTAGCTTTACGGGAGTACTTGATGCAGGGGCGTATCCAGGATTTGTGATTTGTCCAGGGGGGGGGGGCTCAGAACCATATAGTATACATTGCATTGCCTACAATCCAGGGGCAGGAATACTTCCTCTAAATCTAATGAAAATAGAAACTGATTTGTTTTAAAGTGTTTAATATCTACCCTGCAAATCTCCAGGGGTGTTTGTATGGCATATGCGAGAGGCCTTCCTCTCGTATAATTTCGTTTATTTTTGGCTCTTTTCTCATGGGGGGGGTTTTAACCCCAAAACTATCCCCCCTTGGGCACACCTCTGGCTGGATATTTAATTGACGATTTGGAAAAACATGGTAAACTAATTAGGCTTACGAAAGGTATTCAGGGACGAATTGTCTTAGCCGAGTGAAACTACATCTTGTGATAAAGAACTGAGAAAATTTAGAAACAGTGTGGGATGAGAAGGAGTGTGAAGAAATACCACAAAATTATTCAAATTGGAGTTACATACCTCATCATCATCTACTATTTTCGGCGAAATATAAATTAAATAATTAACAAAACAAGGTTTAAAATACTATTCAGTGGGGTAACTGATAAATATATAAAATATAAGGGAATGAGGACACGAGTTATGTAGACAAAAGGAAAATTAAGTTAAGCACCGACACTGTTGAAGTAAAGCCGGTGCAGGTAGAACGTTTCCCACATTCGGGTGTTGTTCTTTGTGGAGGGATATCAAGGTTAATTAAGAAGAAGAACGACAGATGATAAAGAAGGGGAGTGATGACAATGAATTTTGTGAAAGCACTTTAAAACCTCCATTTGTAACACGCCGTCTGTTAAAATGAAAGGATTATTCGGTTGGGTTGGAACGCGAAATCTAAAGTAAATCATGGCATGAAAGGGGAAAACTTTCGGAGAAATAACACAAGAAAGAAAGAACGAGGGTCGGATACCAAAAGTGTGTTTAAAAACTAATCGTAGGTAGATGATTGGGAAACGTAATTGAGAAAATCAAATAATTAAAGCTATGTTAATGGTACAGAATGTATGGGATTTTCAGTCTGAAAAGAAATGGAATATAGTTCAGAAGAGAATTTCAGGATGCATAAAGAGAATTTCAGGATACATAACCATCAGAGACAGTATATCTCTGGTATGATTTCATATTTTTATCGTAGAGTAGGAAATATAATTTAAAGAAATGAGAAAACTTCTACAGTTCCATTAAAATATCATAAAAATTACACATCTGTTGGAGTTTTCGTATAACTTTCATATCCAATGCCATTCAAAGGTTTAATTTATCAACGTTCTCGCAATTCCGAATCAAAAACAGCATCTAATTTCAATGTAATATCAACTTCCCTTTATTGGTCCATGACTAGACTTTGCAGGACCGCTATTTTTAATTTCATTTCGTAAAAAAAGTAACCCCTGAAAGATATTAAAACAATTTTACGTTAATTTCTTATGGATGTCATTTTATGTAATCTGTAGTCCTCATAATTACGCGTATGAAACCTGCACAGCCTAATTTCCTGTTGCAAGGCCCAAGCAAACAAAATTTGTTTTAAATGGATGAAACAGTCAGATGGAACAGAAAGAGATGAAAGTTATTTAGTGGGCCAGCAAAACTTGCTAGGGAGAAGTGAAAGTGTAAAAAACGAAAATGAAAAAAATTATCGTGGACCGCCGGTGAAGAATATTTGCCGAAAATTCTTCACCTAATTTAAATTATTACGAATCGAAGATTATATATACACACATTACATCAATATTTATTCGACGTGATACATTAAATTTTTTTCAGCGATAAACGTTTTGTAATTTCGATTTGAATGAGAGGTTGATATTCTTGAAATGTATCTTCAAATGCCTAGTTTTGATTTCTGCCGTACGTTCCCAACTTTTAAATTATTAGTAATTTTAAAGATATGCATATTTTCTACAAATCAAAAAAATATTGCGGTTAGGCAAAAATACTGGCAGACAAGCCGAGAGACAAAGAAATTCCAAAAGCTATATACAGTGGATATTTACACGAAATTTACACGAGATTTACACGAAAATGTACAACAGGAAGGCAAATAACTCGAAATATCAGTTAATACGAAACGCAGCGTTTGTCAGTTTAGTCTTCTATAATTTTTACTAATAATAATAATGTCTTTAGGCGAATTTTAGTCTAATGAGACCACTCTTACAATTATCCTTGTGAAGACGAACACAAACAACGATGCCCATACCAGGATTCGAACCCGGGACCTCAGCGTTACAATTATAGCCAGCTAACCATTACGCAACCGAGGCCAGCAAGTTAATGGCCCGCAGGGAGAATATTCCCGCAAAATACTTAAAATAGATGTAACTATAGTAGGGATAACACAGAACGGCATTTCAGGTATGATTTCAAACAACTTAAAAATTATTATTCTGTATTTTAAATCGCGTTTAAGTATTGCTCATAAATTATCTTACTTTTACAAACAGCTTTCAAGTAATTAAATAAACTGAAGGTCTGTGGTCTCTGGTTAAAATTACCTATTTCATATATATTGTTATATTGGTCCTGCTACTATATCTTGATGAATGCAATATTTTTCATTTGTCTTTTGGTACGGAATAGAGAAAAGTGTATCTTTTATATACTTCTGTCTCAGTCTTGTTCGTAGCTGTGATATGAAAGTTACTGAGGTATGAGTTTTACTGAATAATGGCATTGATTAAGGTTTATCCTTATGCAATGCTACAAAAAATGTTACTTGTGCTTCACTAACGAGAACTTGTTCTACTTGTAGAATTCTTGCTCAATGAGGAAAGTAAGGGCAAACTACCTCACTCCTCATCTAGCCTAGTAAGCCTCATTTCCCTTTCCTAGCCATTCGTAGCTGATGGTGGAGGTGATGTTGAATACTCTATATAATTAATTATTGTGACCTAATGACACTTTTTAATGATGCAAAACATGATTCAATAAGAGGCGAAAACACTACCGAATTTGCGGAACTGAAAGCGACAGGTTGAGTCAACTAAGAATTCGGTTACCGCGAAATTCGGTTAATGGGAAGTGTATCAGTCGATCCCTATATTTCGTATAAACTGATTTCCACTCTATATGATTTTCATCCTAGTCCCACTGCTTCAGTCAATCGGTTTCTTTTTGCTCATGACGAATCCTCGGCCATGTAACTACATCTCGAGTTACTCTTCTTTCACTCTTCCTATGGTCCCTTTCCTTCCACTTCCTCGCATCTGTTCTCCTCCCACTTGGGTGTCCAACACGATTTCGCGCTCCATCTATCAATAGAATATCTCATAAAATCCGACCCTTCCAAGCACCGCCACGATCGTTTTCTTTGGAGAGACGGAATACTTTTCCCTTTTACTCCCGAATATCTCCTTTTAAGGATCGGGAGGAAAGTAAGAGACGGGAAATAATACGGAAAAACAACCCCATCTGCGAAATCGAGATGGCGCTCCAAACGCCGTGTTATAGCTTACTTGTTTTATATCCCATGAGTGAGGTTCCATTATCGCGAGCGTCTGAAAGCGTTCCGCGTTGGAAAATGTGATAATGGGAGGGAATGTGTTTACCTTCCTTTCGTGTCACCCTTTGTCTTCTGAAAAGCTTAGCACATGTCGACTATCGCAGAAGAATCAATGCCTAAAATGTTGCGGGATCGGACGTGTGAACCGAACCGCGCTTTGTGACTGTGTCCACCCCTGTCATTTAGAAGGAATCAGGAAATTCATCGCGGTACGAATGGCTGAGATACCATTAGAGAAGTTCAAATAAGCACAATTGCACCGTGGAGTGGTTAGTTTGCTGGCACTTCAAATTGATGGTCCTGAATTCGAGTCCTGGCTAATCGGTTATTTCCTCGTTGAGTGTGTTTGTAAAAAAAATAGTGTTAATTATTAAAGTAGTAGTGGTAGTATTGTTAAAAGTGCTTCGACAGCTTAGGTCATTTCGCACGTAGGCCCCCACCGGGAATCGAACCCGGCACCGCTTTCGCCGAAATCAAACGCCTTGCCCACTTGGCTAACCGGGAGCCCATTAATTATTAAATGTAATGCAATTAGGATGCCCTGTTTCCATCAAAGGATTTTTATCATTGTTATTATTATTCAAAACTTATTCAGAGAAAGTATACATATTACGCGAGTAGTAACGTTTTCAGCCGGATATTAATATGGCTACATATTCACCTATAATTGTTGTAACAATTCTAACCCTAACTGATGAACCCAGATCTCCTAATAACGTCAGACGTATTTTTTTTCTCCTTTGGATACTTTCCCTGGCCTCAAGCAGGTAAGCCATACGTTGTGCGTTACCCATCGCATTCCACAATTTTGAATGTGAAAATAAGGGTACAGTTAAGTTCAAGATAACATATAAGCGAAAAAGAAAAATTTGTGTAGTAAAAAGTGCAATAACATTTAAATTACAGTAACCAATGTCACCAAAATGATACTATGTTAAACATTTTCATAGAATTCACTAATAGCGAACAAAATGAATGCCAGTATACAGTGTTACTCATATCTCAGTAGTTTTCATATTATAATTACAATATATAACTAGGTTTCATATTAACACACCCATGAGCAGGCCTGATGAAAAAGTAAATGTGGGACACTTTCTCTCAATTATTGACCAAAAGACAAATGAAAAATAATTCATCGATCAAAGTGTGTTAACAGGAATATCTTTTCAAGCTAAAACAACAATAATATCTGGCGGTATGAACATAAATATTATTTTAATTTTTAAATATTATTTTAACATCAGGTACTTGCGAATTTTCTGTAACAATACTTATATCCTATCTGAATCCTGAAAGTGGAGGGCGATAGGTCGGAAGTTGTTTGCCGCGTGGGCATCTTGAGTACTCAGAGACACGTACTTCAGTGCCTGGCATTATGAATCGGATTAGCTAGGTAATGCGGAATAGCTCAGGCCGCAAAGCACCTTTGTTACTGAATTACTCCACTATCAAACCAAGGAACTCCGCTTAGACTTCTTTGAACAATTGATTTTGCTTCTGGGAGGGTCATTGGCTCCTAAACTAGAGAGTTTATCATTCCATATCCTTTACCCTTTCTCCACCTCCCTAAGAAAATCGTCCTTTGACCGGTCACTTTCTCATATTCTGCGTTTCCCTCATTTCCCTCTATATATTTGGAATAACACATTTATAGAGGGCACAACCCCAGCGGACTTTGAGGAAAGCAAAGTTGTCCCAATTCCGGGAGGTAAATCAGATATATATGAACAGTACTGAGCCTTCAGTTTACTTATACATGTTTTCAAGATAGTTACCATTATCACACATAAGAGAATAGAAAATAAAATAGACGAAAGGTTTACAGAGGATCAGTCGGGTTTAGAGAAAGGATACTGGCCCTTAGATCGGTGATTGAAAAGAGAATGACGAAAGGAAAGGGAACTTTTCTGGGATTTGTGGATATAGAAAAAGCATTCGATAGTATCAACTGAGGAAAGATGTTCAGGATGCCAAGGGGCTGCCCTTAAATGATGTCACACTCAAAGGAGGTGGTCTGGGGGTTTGTGACAATCGGTCACGTAGGGTATAGCGCTTTATTAAACGCTTAAGTACATAGGGGCGTTCAGAAATCCCAAAAATACGGTAAAATCATTTAAGGAGGTCTGTAAAAGAGACTGATACTAACTCGCAGGTTTTGCAAATAATCTTGCTATTATATAATAATTATACAGTAGTGATAAGTGCTAGAAAAACGAAAGAATAAGTAAAAACAAAAAAGATAACACGGAAGAAAAACTAAAACTTAAAATACAGAAAACTTCGCAATTTCCGCAACAGATTGTAAGTAGAGAATGAGAATAGTTGTACTTTTCCCACAATATATTTATTATTAAAAACAAACAATAAAAACTCACGACCAGTTTCGGCGAATGATCGCCATCATTAAGTGTCTATACCAAAACCGTTGAGCATATTATATGCAAAACGAGTAGCGGAAAAATAAGGAATTAGGAAAAGAAGGAATATCCATATAAATATATTTAGGATATTTATAAATAGGAAATCCATATAAATATATTTAGGATATTTATAAATAGGAAATCCATATAAATATATTGTGTATAAAGTACAACTATTCTCATTCTCTTCATGGTGTATTTCCACAAAACATCGCCAGCAACTGTGGATTTTTATAAAGATTGTAAGTAACTAGTGTCGCCAACTTGGATAACCCAAGCTACATCTTTTGAAGGTGTCAACTCGTTGACGAAACTAGTGAATAAAACATTCTGTTGAAATTAGGAAGTGTTCTTTCTTTTAAAACGAGGGCTGAGTTTCACGAAACGCTTGATTATATTAACTATTTAAAAAAATTAAAGTTATGGCCTGCTTCGAACGTGGAGAGAATAAGATGATGTTTTTGAAGATTTGTCCCACAGGAAATAACAAAAATTAGGAGAAAAGGAAGTAACTTAGTGCTACTGGCCGTAAGCCTGGAGAACAAAGTGAAAAATATCGACAAGACTGGTACTCGAACCCAGGTCTCCCAATTTACGGGAAGGTATTGGAAAGAGGGATCGCCACTCCCGTTGCTCACAAAGCTTATCGTTAACAGATTAGAAAAGACGTGGCTTGGTAGTTTCGTGGTTGGAAGACCAACCCGCAAAGTGGGAGACATGGGTTCGAATCCCAGTCCCCGTCGTGTCAATATTTTTCATATCTATTTATCCATGGGTTTACTGACATCATGTTTTCTACAAACATCCCAATTAGAAAGTTCGCGGAAAACTCTTCTTTCCGGGAAATCGCCTATAGCATATTCACGATACAAATTGTTACACATTTTGTACATTAATGCCAGAAAGATTTACTTTTAAACAGCATAGAATCTACAAATCCTTCAGATGTAAATTATAACTTCTGATCACCGCTAACTCAAGATCAAAACCAATTATTTCCAGAATGAAAAATAGTAAGTGATGAATTATGGAAAAAGAAAGAAAAGAGGGAAATAACCGAGGGTGACGAGCTTGATAGATTTTACGCAGGAACACCATACCTAAGGTATTGTAAAGAATAAATGCTTGGGCAAGAGCAGCCTTGTAGTGAAACAGACTTAAAGGGAGGAGATTTTAAGTCAGTGAGGTTTGGCTAGGAAAGGTACGAGGGCAAGCACTAATGCTATCTCATATCCTAGTAGAACCTATTAACTCCGGGAAATCCTATTTGGACTGAACGTGATGGGATGAAGGAGACGAAAAGAAAATGAAAAAGATAAGGGAAATACGCAGAGGGAGAAGAAAATAGGAATTCCAGAGAGAGGGTGAGAGGATGATCGAGTGCAGATGAAAACGAAGAGGAATAGGAAGGGAAAAGATCGATGACTCTCCCTTTAGACAAAGGGACTCTCTCTCTCTCTCTCTTTCTCTCTCTTTCTCTCTCTTTCTCTCTCTTTCTCTCTCTTTCTCTCTCTTTCTCTCTCTTTCTCTCTCTTTCTCTCTCTTTCTCTCTCATTCTAATCCAAGGGCATATGCTATGAATGATCCAAACGTATTTGGCAATAATGACGCATTTACGAGAAGTTTTTATTCACAAATTAGAAAAAACTTCATATTTAAAAGATGCAAATAGTACTGATATGTTAAGACCCCCATTTGCTGTAATCGGCCTGTAACTTGGGTTATTCGTTGCTATTACATTACCATCGATTCTTATTACAAACTTTTCATTTAAAATTTAATCGAATAAAACATTTTGAAGCACTGGAATGAAGCAAATTGATAGCAAATCATTTTTGTCAATAACGAGAAGTTATTGAAGAAAGAAAAACAAACATTTACCCGTACCACCATATCAATTTATTCCACGACCATGTTCTCGATGCTTCGATATGACGAAAAGTCGAAAAGTAGTCCAGAAAAGGAATTGCTATGAAAGGACCACGAAATGAAATCCGTCTTGTGATAGCATACATGTCAGAGATGCAAGAAAGGCAGCACGAGGCCGAAATAGACAAGAATAGGGTTCAGCTCTTCACGCAATACTCTAAGGGATCTATAAGATTCTCCATGATAAATCTCTTGCAAAGGTTTCATTTTGACCCGTCATCACACGCATCACATTAATACGCACACATTACAGAAAAGACCGAACTCAACAAATTGTGTTTTAAAATTCTTAATGGTAAAAATGAGCATAAGTATCGTCTAAAAGGCGAATAAACTGAACTATTTATGAACCAAACATTTTCAAACGAAGGCCTTAATAGTTAATGCACTCAAAAACGAAGGTGAAGAAACTTTCCAATTTGAAAATGTAATCTGCCGTGATTCCTCAGCAGTATTCGTTTGCTACTGGAATGAGTTTCGAGTGAGTACTATATGGTATATTCAGATCTGTCTCTAACAACGAGGATTTAGTGTTTTGTCTTTCTGTTCTGTCATTTTGGTCAACTCTCACAAGGAAATAGATGAAAACATTCATAGGAGAGACTGATATACAGGAACTGTAGGAAATATCTCAATTTCGCAATGTAGACGGATAATATATACTTAAGTAGTAAGATTAGAGGGCGAAACACGCTAATTCAACTGTAGGGTACAAAAAGAATGAAGGAAAACAAAAACCGAGGGATCATCGCGGGTGCCATCACGAGTTGAGCTAAATATCGGTCGTCTTTCATTCCCAATCCCAACCGAAAACTGCCTTGAATTTATAATGGGAAAATGGAAACTGTCTAAAACAGCAAAGAACGTTTCAAACACAGCGGCGAAGGTTCTAGAAAAGCCGCCGGCATCAAGCATCACCCGCGGCGGATGCTTTAGTGCGACTCCGCAGAAACAATCAAACAATCGCGGGGTCACCCTTGACAACATATAAGGTCAGATCGAGCCCGAAGATAAAAATCGAGCAGATTGCAACCTATTCATACGCCCACTACTGGACATATTTTCTCGAGTAGTAGTATTGTTAAAAGTGCTTCGACAGCTAAGGTCATTTCGCACGTGAGCCCCCACCGGGAATCGAATCCGGGACCGCTTTCACCCAATTTTCTATTCTTCTCTTATTTTATTTTCTCGATTCAGCTCGCTAAATTTGAGGAAAAGAGTGGATGTAACGAGGATAAAAATTTACCTCGTTATTCTCCAAGTGGAGAAGAAACTACAACGCTCAAAAATAACGCGAAAAAGTCAGAACTAAAACTCGTACCGCTTCATACCTTTACGGCCTCGTTAGTTATCGTGCTAGCCTAGAAGCACCGAGGTCCCGGGTTCGATTACTGGCTAAGGCATGGTTGTTTGTCTTTCAAAGGTTAGTTGCAATAGTGGTCTCATTAGACTAAAATGTGCATAAATAAACGATTTAATAATGAAATAATTTAATAATGAATACTAAATATGGATTAATGAATCTCCCTGAATAAGGGAGATAATTAACCTTCCTCGGTTGATATTAATTTCACTAGTCCTAATTTTTTATTTACTTTTCAACAGCATAGTTTTGTTTTCCAGTTTTCTATAGCGTCCTCATCGTAATATCCACTACAGGGGTAATACCAGAAACACTGGCAACCAACAATTAGATTCTAAAGGAAGATAAGTGATCATAAAAAATGGACAGAACTTGATGGAGGTCTACTCCCATCTCATAACACCGTCAATTTGTTAATTATTACTATTATTACTATGATTATTATTATCATCATCATCTTGATTTTTGATGGAATTTGCTGCGTAGATAGAACCCAGAGAACTGAACGCATTATAGTTAACGACGGGAGATGCTTAAGCGTATCAGTCAAAACGGAACGTCTGGGAATATTTGCTCGTTTTTCCCACCGGAGGGATATTTTACCGCTGAATGCATGCCTCGGGGAACGAGTATTTGGGACGGAACGGGCATTCGGTCGAACGAATGCAAAACGAAGAGCGGCGAAACATGAAGAATGAGAGCGCGACGTTCACTGTCATTGACAAGCCGTGTGTCATAAGTGCGCGGTCATAAGCCGATTTGAGCGTGAAATCTAAAAATTGTTTTCCTCTTGCATAGTGTTTCCTCCGCTATCGATACTCAACGCCTTCTGGCTATTTTAGGATTATGTGAGTAACAGAGCACCGCAGGTATCCACAATTAATTTTCAATATGCAAATAAATTCCAAAAGAATGTATAGTATGATAACCGTTCTCTGCAGATATTAACTCCAAAATATATCAGGGTGATTTTTTATGAATTTTAATAAAGAGTAAGTGATATTATATAACAATATATAAATAATACAAATAAAAGAACAC
>KZ308624.1:530470-559020 GCA_000376725.2 Ladona fulva
AATAAGTGATATTATATAACAATATATAAATAATTCAAATAAAAGAACACGTTTTATATTGTAAGGGATGCAAAAACATCGTCAAGTATGATTGATATAAATTGTAATTAAAACCCTGTGATGATTATTCTGAAGAATTATGAAGAATTCGTCATCATATCTAGATTAGGCCACATTTCTATTCAGATATAACCTTAAGTAATTTTCGGGGTAGCTAAGGTATATATTGTTTATCCGTTAATTTATTATTTTATATGAGAATTCCCAGGACAGAAAACATCTTTAAGTATTAACGTATAATATATTGACTATTTTCCGCATTCGTTTTCACAATTTTCGATAAAGTGGCCGGTTTTGAACAAAACAGACATTATCAAATACAATCTATTTGTAGCACTAAGATATTTATATTCCTTTAGTTTTAAACATACGGGAATTTCATATTTTTCATTTATAAATTAATATATAGAGGAGAAGCTGTGGACCAGTCACTGTATATTTGAATCAGTGAATATAATCAATCGTTTCTGGCCGTACTCCGTGGAACGACATAATGAAATAATGAAAGAAAACTGTAATTTCCACAAATATAATAATTGAGCGACCGGTTTCAGCACAGAACCTGATTGCTTACCTGATGATGGCCCTGTGCTGAAACCGGTCGTTAAATTATATACCTGTGGAAATTACAAAGTATTCTTTCATTATTTCATTGAATCAGTGAACTTAATGTATGAATAAAGGAGTGAAAAGCTGCGAGTTTACGCTCAAACAAATTTTAAATTTAATCTTTAGATGAAAAACTCGTACTTTAAAATGAATATCTCCGTGGGCGACTCAATACGATAATGGAGAGGATGGATAGTTATTAGTCTACCAAATCTTCAAGGAGAATATTCAGGAAAATACACACCAAAGTCCACAAATTTCCGGCCTCCAATCTTTCAGTTTTTCTATGATGATACTGCCCTCCTGCCAAGGTTACACATAGTAGCAATATCAACGAAAACTTTGTAGATTTTGTATTACTCAATGGGGAATTTTGTTCAGGGAAAAATTCGGGGAATCTACCTAATATATTCACTTCCTTCCTCTCTGGAAATTTTTTTCTGCATTACTGAGTATGTCACGTATATACCAATGGGCAGCTATATGAGATGAAAAGTCAACCTTCAAAGTATATAGAAGCTTCTCTGCCTTGAGAATGCCTGAAAAGTGGATGACGGATATTTTTATAAAGCCTTTTTTTTGCCTTATTTCTTGGAAACTCATATATAAATAATTTTCACAAAGGAGAAGGTTTAAAATAATTGCATATGTATATTTACGTTCTGTGGGCACGACCTTTTAATCATGACATCACGTAAAAAAATTAATTATAAAAGATTTGCACAGGGTACAGAGAATTTTTTCCGTATATATTGCCAAAACAAAAGATGGGGGAGAAGGTGATGAGGGGTTGGGGAGAGGAAGGCTGAGTAAAGTTACCAGTTACTAGTAAAGGCCCCCGTCAAGCATCACGGAACTTAATTTAGTTTAAAGATATATCTATTATCGTATATATCTGGTCCTCCTAAGCACAAAATATTCCGTCGTAAGATCATAATAACTAATATATTTCTTACCATTATTTATAATATTTATTCCACTGTTTTCAAGTCATGGAAACCTATTTTACGTACATTTCTTACGGGAAAGTATACTAACTGATTATCCCCTTGCATTTATATAGTATAACTCATGAAATCAATGTTCAACGATTGCCTTGGTCGTCAAAGGGTTGGCTTGTAAATTTTACGAATTTTCCGTGTATTTTATCAATATTCTCGCAATTTCGAAATTATATGAACGATTCACGACTAAAATAAGATTCCATGATTATTTTCCGTTCTTGTAACATTTGTATCAATCTCGTAGGAAATTTTTTTCTAATTTAATTTGTAAAAGAAACGACCTCTGTAAGTCATGAAAGCGTAATTTACGTTCATCTCTTATGGAAACGTATTATGGGCTCCTGGGTTCGAACCCGGGCATATACAGAGATGAGAATAGTTTTCCTGGAGGTTTCAGCATCGTAGAAACACAATGCAGTTTGTTTCAGATCTCTAAGGCAAGCCGTTTCTTGTATATATAGGGGGAAGGGCAGACGGACGGACGGACAGACATTTGCTTTTTATATATACGAGATATGATATTGTTTGACGTGATGGAGACCTACCACAAAGTCGTGCCAGAAGGAATTGGTAGTAGAATCACGACATGCTTTAACTCTAAGGTAGATTAAAGCTAAATATCTTACAGATAAGGTGTCTACGAATTGAATTCGTAGTAAATCGCTGCATAAGAATGTTATCCCCGGAATGCGAGCATGCCATACTTTGATCTCCTCCGGTCACATATTCCACCCCTCGACGACGGCACGCTCCCGATATATTTTACTTCTTCGTATTTCGGGAATCAAGCTTTGAATATTTCCCATATGAAAGCATGTAAAAAGGTCGTTCTATTTTTAGTGACGCCTTCTTCACTAAGGACACCTCAGGACCAAGAGAGACCTAGAAGTCTATCTATTTCTGCACCTTTGTCGTTTGTCCTCCTCAAGTTTGGCCACATTTTCGAATACACCCTTTCCACCGTATGCATCAATACCTGATGTAACGTTAGAACTCCCATTTTCGGTATAACTCCCATAACCAGGTGTATTAAATCCCTATTAGCAAGTTAACCAATAGACTCCGTAAAAATCAGTGAAGCTTGCCAGATAAAGAATTGCGCAAAGCGTTCGCCTTCAGTGAAACGGTCCCCTGTTCGATTCCCGGTGGGGAGGTGCGAAATTACCTTAGATTTCGAAGCATTTTTGACAATTTTAGTATTTAAACTTTAGTGACGAAATCGAAATAAAATTAGTCGGATTTTCGGAGACCGAATGGTAAGAATTATTGTAACTCATTTAAAAGATAAATAAATTTAATGCCGGTTCTGCTGTCTTGCAAATTTGTCTCTCCTAAAGTGTTGCATAATTTTTAGAGGGCTTAAAATCCCTAACAGGACACTATCATAGCCAATTTTGTTACATGAATCCATATTAAAACCCCGAAAGAAAGGTGGAAGTTCCCAAGGAGAAACGGACATGAAAGAAGTCTTACTGGACCGGGACTCGTGGCCGTGTCTTCCTCCTTCCGGGTGAAAGCCCAAACCTTTTTCATATTCGTTAATCCATATGAATATTCAAAGCCGCAGGACTTTTCGTGCAATAACATCCTTATCCATTTTCTTGCGTGTTATACTCGAGGTAGTTTTCTTTTCCAATGTATCGCATGACCAGAGCCTCTATGAGGTCGTGGCATGGGTGATGCTGATTAGTCGAATGGACTAATCGCCCTTGACTACGAAGTCTCCCAAACGGCATGTAGAAATTTTCTGGCTAGGTAGCTCAATGGCTAGAGCAGTGGCTTACAAAGCGGAAGTCCAAGTTCGAGTCCCGGTTCTGTCAGACCTTTTCTATATCCGTTTATCCTCGAGAATGTTCCTAGCCGAACGAATTTAGATACAAAAATATCCTTACCCTTTTCATTAAAAAAAGGATGCTTATAAAAACTCATATACTATATCAAATTAATTATGAAAAATCGTCATCCTTATAGAGTCATAGCGACTCAGGAAATCTTCCTTCATAACGTAAATTAAATAGTTCCGAAGTTCATATTCTCCCATCTACAGAGTAAATTTGCTTCCAAGAACCCATGAACTTTACGCTCACCAAACACCAATCCTTTTATATAACTTTAAAGTGCTTTTATATTTTTCTTTCCCTAAATTCCAGAAAATCAGCCAATATCCCCATTTCCTTAGGGCATTACTGCAGATCAACACTGCAAAGTTTTCATCTATGTATATTTAAGAAAAAAGTCTCTTTCTAAATAAAACATTGACGATTAATGAAGCGAATCCGCATTTTCCATACCCTTCACCGCTGCGGGGCATTTTTCGTTGAATCCTTTCCAGCTTCGATCTAATATTAATTCATGGGCGGGATGATCATCTTTCATGATGAAGCCTTAGCTGATAGTTTGGAATTTGTAGATAAATTGAAATATTAATGTCTTTATTGTTCTTTTATTCTTATAGTAATTTTCTTATTATTAGGTATTGTGTTATTCAATGAATTTATGTCATACTGTAAAAGTATGCTCTGTTATAATATATAACGTTATATTTAATGCACGATTGCGCACGGATGTAAAATTTAGCTCCAATTAAACGCATTTATTTAATTTACTACTGAAGAATAAACAATCTACTATGAAATACTACTATACTCAAAGAATGTTAGGGATCCCAGAAAGCCAAGTGGGTCCTGAGTTCAAATTTGATGGAAGCGGTCCCGGATTCGATTCCCGGTGGAATATATTCCCGGTGGCCCATATGTGCGAAACGAACTCAATTGTCTCAGCATTTTTAACAAAAATACCCCTACTTAATGCGCTTTCTATAACACAAGATAGAGATAATGTATCGTTCTATATTTTTGAGTTTCATTAAAATTCCACCATTCATAATTATAGCCACACTTAGCCTCAGTTAAGACTTAACTTATATGATGCGATATCCATGTCATAACTTTCAAGGGAGCGATTTCATTGCATATTTCACTTACCTTAATTACCTACTACAGTTCTGTAATTAATAGCCTCAGTTACCCCTTTACATCAGGATATGGATGTAGGACTAATTGTTGTTCATCACCAGGAATACATATTGAGGACTTTAGAATATGTGAAAGTAAGTTAATACTTTTATTCTGGTATAACTAAGAGATATACATCAGATATGGTTCATATTGCATTGTATCATGGCCAAGGTTATTGAAAGAAATTAGATAAAATAATAAAATAAATGCTTCATTTAATTTTGATGAAACTTTGACATAGTGACTGCACGATTTTTCCAAAATTCCCAAGAATATTTAACCTTCCTTAGAAAATAATTTTGTTACGCCAGCCCAACCACTCACTCCTAAAGTTACTTTGTCACTCACTAATGCTAATAATGGTAAATATAGTATATAAAATGCTTCGACAACTAAGGTCATTTCGTAGACATGAGCTCCCACATGGAATCGAACCCGGGACCGCTTCCACCAAAGTAAAGCGCGCATCCCACTTGGCTATCTTAGATTCTCCAGTGGATATATTTTATTTTGAGGATAAAACTAGGATAATCAACATTAAAGATGTACGTATAACGTAATTTTCAACATCTAAATTCCGCAATGCAATATATCATATTATTTCATTTTGAAGAAAAGAGACACGTTTGTGGAAATATCAATATAATCCCATGGAAAATTATAAAGCCTACATCAATTTTATTATAGAAATATGATGCATCAAATCAATAATGCATTCTACTTCAGGATTTGGAACACGTAGCTCAAGAGAAAAGAACTGAAATCCTGAAATATTCCGCGTGTGACTTCGAGATTTCCATCTTATAAGAATCTCAGCACATTTTTTTTATCCCCAATGATAACCAAACCTTTGATCTACTACTTCCTCTCGACTAGTGGCGCATATGTATTGCATTTGGTTTTCACTGCCAAAAACATTGCAAAAGTAAGATCAAAATACCAAATTTCGGAATATTTGGAAAAAGTTTTGATAAAATTCTCTTCTCATTCCGTAGAAAGTCTTCCATAAAATGTTGCGAAGCTCTTGTTTAAAACCATCTACGGTAATTAGTAAATTTTTACAGATGTGTATACTTTGGATGTGTAAATTTAATTTTTTCGATCGTTTTCAGAAATGAAAACCAGAAAAAAAGTATCGACTGTTGGAAAAATACGTTTTCGTGGCTTCGTAACACTCCAACAGCAGTCGACTTACGGGTTTAACTGCAAGAGTAGCCGAGGGAAATCATATAAACTGCTATTAAAAAAATAATGCATTGAAACTGGTAGGAAAATTCCAGTCGATCTTTACAGTATGCCTAACTGTGATTTTAACTAAAAATATACTCCGGTTATTTCCAAATATGTAAAACCTTTGTACGTTTGCTTTACCTCCGTCAATTTCTTACATTCGATCTACTTTTTCAGCGCTCTACCTCTTAAATATTTTCCTCTATGCCGCTAACGATTTAGAAACTTGTGAATTCGGAAACTGTGTGATTTGTTCAGAAATTAAGACATTTGATAGAATTCTATTCTTAAGGCACTGCAGTACACGAAGCTATACTTTCTACCGATTATGTATTTGAGAAGACCATGTTTATTGTGTTGGATCACACTATTATCAAGTGGTCCTGCTAATTTTTCTAGGCAATGTTTTTGGCGATAGATTAAATTCTATTATTAGAAGTATACACTACTACTAGTAATACACTACTATTATTTCATAGGACAATTTTGAGCTACAAAACATGGATGAATGACTTTAACTTATCTTTAGGAACAGGACATAGACAAATACATATTTCACATATATTTTGTGATTTGATGATGATGATTTCGTGATACCGAGAGATGGTATTCATGTAGGTGACTCTTGAATTCTATGAAAACTAAATTCTATAGTATTAGGCCGGACTTCGTGGAAAGCCATAATGAGAATTATTATTCATTCGGCCATTGCTTGAATTTTGGTTTACTTTTTCAATCATGGCATTTTAGTTCAGTAAGGAAACAGGAAAAATCCGTCAACTTACCTAGAACGCCTAATTCGTTCGCCTAAGCTTTTTTTAGGGTCTTGGTGGGAAGCATAAAGATCCTTGGATCTGATGGCGTAACGGACAGGAAGGACATTTTAGAATGTCTTTTAAAACTCCAATGAATATCAAGATAATTGATTATATAAATTATTTTGTGACGTAGATTTTTGCTGATATTAACAATTATTGTATCTTTATTAAATATTTACAGACAAGCCCGTTGATTCTCAACGGGGAAATGAAGAGTTATAAGCAGCTCGAAAAATGTATTGGAAACATTATTCACATTTGTAGATAGATGACAAATACTAGGCTATTCTATTTTTAAAACCACCAAACCAAATAAATAAATATATGGTTAAGTATAAAAGCCACTTCGACTCTATATTCAATATAAAAAATACGTAAATTAAGGATCATGTTTATAGTGTTTTTATAGGGGAGGCATTTTAGTTTAGTAAAATGTAAATCACTAGCATTTTTCTCGTAAATCAACTGCATGCCTCACGCATCGGCGGCTTCCAATGGGTCCGCAATTTGGGTCATTTTAATGATATATATGGCTGTCTTCTTAAGTCTTTCACGCACATGACCTTACTCTCTAAGATAGAACTAAAATATATTAAATTCGCCCACGCGAGGCTCCGGACTCCAGCTGGGTCACCAAGACACCCTGCCTCTACCAATGTACGTGGAATAAATCACTACCGAGCTAAGCCAGTGGCTGAATACCTAGGTGGATCCCTGAAGGATTTTCTTGTCTATTTTTGGCCAAATTCGAAGAAACGGGTAATAATTCATTTTCGAAATTCGATCATCAATTTGTTTAGTTAGAAATATTTTATGCTGAATTATAAAAAGATATTCATCAGCCCAAACATAGATTCCTCACGAGTGCCTTTTATCGTATGCACGGGACATGCTCAGAAGTAATTTTTCTCGACCACGGTTCATTCGGGTTGAGGAGTAACCACGGTATACATAGGTTTGAGTGTATGACTTTTTCAGTAGTTAAATATTCTTACAATGAAAATACGGTAGGAAAATATTTACAAAGAACTCGCGCAGTCTCTTCCCAGCAGCAGGAAACTCATTTCATCAAATCTGTGGATTCGTTATCACTCATTCTAGTTAATATCTGACTGAGGAATTCGATTATACAGGAGCTATTGTTTTTGTCAACATGCTCGAAAGATGGTAGGACTTCTGCAGTATGTTATGAGTGAAGAGTTACACTGAATACCGATGAATGTTCATCCACAAATATGGAAAAGTAATTAAAAAATGTAATGCGCTCAAATAATATCGACTCAATGTTCATCTGTAATATTTCCGTGGGGATTTTTATAATGTAATCAAGTTTACTCCGTACAGACACGGCAGCTCATTCTCTCTCCCCAATTCATTATATAACACGCCTCAGAAATTCCCATCTTTTTCTTTTCATACCTCAAAATCAAATTTTGCCACTTCAATGTGTATATTTATACTCATTCTAAAGATGCAATTCACTTAAATAATTTCCAATATTCGAAAGACTCGGCGGCATTTCTCCAAGTGATTGCACACCACCGTCACTGTATATATGTATGTACGAGCATGGCAGAGCAACGCAGAAGTAATTTTCTACTCTAATCTTTACAGTGCACTTGGAGAAGGTTGGCTACGTCGGAAGATACTTTCGGAACGCAATTTAGGGAGGAGTTCTCATTTCCGTCTCGTCAGAGGAGAAAGGTTAAGAACTAATTCGGGTAATGTAAGCGTCGCTATATGTGTTTGTATCGCCCACCGTATATTTCATTTGCGTTTACATGACAACCGAACAGGAAATTTCGGGCATGAGAACCTTCCTTTAAAGAAGGATTGATTTTTTCCTTGTCGGCTCGTTCCCATCGCTCTCTTTTGGTAAAAGGTTTACGAATTTTATTCCCCTTACTGGCGTAACGTCAAATCGTTACCTTTATGGGACAAACGGTGCGCCCTAGTTTTAAAGCCTTTGGGTGGATTGTTTGTGTATTGTAAATGGAAATAAAAACTAATCGCGTCGAATAAATTTATAGCTTGTGTACCGCATGTTTAAAATGCACGAGTACGATCAAAAGTTGATCGGTATAAAGTATCCAAACAGGAGTATTTATGGCAGAGAGTCAAAGTAGCATCGTTATGGATAAACTTCCTTTCGAATCACATTATTCCTTAATATTTGAAAGAATTATTGTTTGGTACCAAAATGTATAAGTGTGTAAATATGAATGAAATAAAATAAAAAACTAAATATTTAACAAGAAATGTTATTCTGTACTGTAGAATGTAGGAATTGGAAATGTTCTACTGTAGCGACCACATTACTGGAGAAAGTAAGGGATTGCTTGACAGAGTGAAATACGGTGGGGATTTCCCCGTGACCGCTACGGTAGTCGAGAAGGCCTCTCATGAACTGAAAAATCTGGCAAAACCGGAGCACCTGTCAAGTATTACTATTTATGAGATAATTTTAAGTAATATATTTAATATTTATGTACATTTATGCAATAAGACTAATAATTAATTATTATTAGTAGGCATTGGGAATATTTTATGCCTGTATCATGTACTCAAAGTGTAAATATCACGCAATTATGTAGGCAAAAGAGAGCTACCAGGCATAACGCTAACCGCATTTCAGTAATAATATTAATAAATTACATAAAATGGTTTATAAGCAAAAAGTCGCTGGTTAATTATGTA
Organism: Ladona fulva; assembly: GCA_000376725.2. Lineage (NCBI taxonomy): Eukaryota > Metazoa > Arthropoda > Insecta > Odonata > Libellulidae > Ladona > Ladona fulva. The sequence goes on from KZ308624.1 coordinate 539,906, forward strand.
AAGTAAAGAGATAAAAAATGCCTTGAAATGGTAGTAGTATTAGTTTAAAGTACTTCGAGAGATTAGGTCATTTCGCACGTGGGCACCCACCGAGAATCGAACCCGGGACCGCTTTCACCGAAGTCGAACGCGTTGCGCATTTGGCTACCCGGGAACCCATGCCTTGAAATAGTTTTAGAGAGAAGATCAATAGTTAATTGGTGAAATAATCTTCGGAGAAAGTAGTAAAAAAAAACATTAAAAATGTTCAATCGAATTGAAGGAGAATTAAGTTTTAAAGGCGGACATTCAATGACAGTGTAAGCAAATACAATGGCACCTCGACTAACGAACTGCTCTATACATGAACTTTCGAACTTACGAACTTCTCACTCAATTTTGGTCAATCCTTAGATGCGAACTTAATATTGAGATTCGAGCCAAGAAAAGACGGAAAGATATGATGGAAAACAGCGTTCGAACTTCGAACTGGAAAGAATTGAGTATTTAAGTCGAGACTCAGCTGTAATTATGACGGTATATTATACATACACGGAACAGTCTTTCCTACAGATGGTGGACATTTTGTGGATTCCTCGCTATCCAGAGAATAAAAATAGCCAATACAAGAATTTGCTTCCTAACGGTATAAAAGTGTAGTAGAAACACTCCAAGTTGGAGTGTTTCTGCTTTCCCCAACTCACCTTTACAACAACCAATTAGCCGTCAAATTGGAACCGTATTATCGATAATCAAACTCTCGAACAATTAAGCAGCTAATAGAATGTCAATCGATTCTGACGAGTTAGGTAACGCGTCAAATTTTTTTGTCTAAGAGGCGACTGCCTCGTAATTGAGTTAATTATCTAATCTGCCACTGAATTATTTTACGATACTGATTGTGAGACGGACCCCCGTCGAATTCCATTGTGGAAAAACTAAGAGTTCCAATCTATCTATCGCTGGTAAAACAATGAACAAATAACCGCAATCAACTTCTATATTATTGTTATTTTTGTACCCAATGAACGCAACTACGATTACCCTTAAATTAATCCTCTTTCTTTCAGTCGAAATTAAAGCTAAGAATACAACTCACCATAAGTTGAGAAGATATAGGGAAATAAAGTTTAAATTCATTCCTTGGAAAAAAGATGAGCGGAAAACCGATGCATTAGTAAAAAGGTATTGGGAAGCGAAATACTTTGAACTGTTGAAATATTTCGAACTGAACCCTGTTGAACTTGTATCGCTAAAACGGAAAATACTGAAATTTTCAAAATTTAAATCTACTGTAACTTAAATTTTTATGAAACTGTATGGTTGCGGTTTGTGGAAAGTGTTGCTAGAAAAGGTCGCTTCAGGAAATCATTAATTCCGCGAACAATACGCGAAAGTAATCGCTTAGGAACGTAGACTCAATGTGCACTGCCACGCCGGAAAGGCGATTTGCAGGGTAAGTGGATGTAAGTGTGGAGAAATAGAAGAAAGAGATCCGGATGCTTTTTATAGTTAAATAATACGCAGCAGTACCTATTAAGAAAATGAACACGGCTGCGATAATTCATTAAAGTTAAGAGAAAAGGTCCAAAAAAGCCGTAGTTTGTGAGTAAACTAACCGTTAAGAAATGTCAACAGGCGGGAGTTAGGGTTCTGTGTGGTCGAGCTTTGCAAAGTATCGCTCTCAATACGTATTTCGGCAACTGCGTTACCATCTTCAGGAGATGGCCAAGTAGTTGCTGAAGAACGTAGTTGCAGTTTCACGTCCATCCGATACAGGGGGAAGTTTAGAACATAATGGATGACCTCAGCCTTCACTTCATGGAACCTTCTAATAGTATTCATAGCGAAATAAAGATAGAAAACTAGTCGTCCTTTGCAATAAACGTTCTGTGGAAACCGGAATATTTTGTTCCTAACATTATTTCGCTATGAATAACAGAGAGAAGTTGTTTTACATAATCGATAACAAGTTGTTATTCTGTCACGGAAGCAAATCGAAACAGTATTTGAGTTAAAAATAAATATGAAAATATTGTGTTGAAGTTTTGTTTTGATTGAATACGTACTGTTTGTGAAATAAAATTTATCAGCAATAAAATACTAACAAGATATAAACAAATATTTAGCATTTTTTTCACGTAGAACAAATCATGCTCAAATCTGGTGCAATTTGTTTTCCTTCGGAATTGCTAGTTTAGTTTTTATTCAACTCTAAACTCGAGTATTCAAACTTAAAAAATCCGACAGTATAAGTATCCCGAGGGTCTTTTAAGGGAATAGATTAGTAAATTTAGCATTCAGACTCTTAAAAAAGGGCATAAAAATTATACGATGAACTTCTAGCACCTTAAAAATACATCATAGTTAAATTATGCACAAATTTTAGTAATATAATAGAATAAAATATTCTTCAAAGTTGACGGAAGGGTGATATCGTTTAAATTCGTACTAAACCCTGAAAACACGAATAGTTTAGGACCTTAGTGCAAAAACAAATTTCAACCCCAGAGTGAGGCATAATCTACATATCCTGTTTTTTCGAGGTATATTTAAACATTCCGGACCCTAACGCTTACAATCCTGAGAGAAAAATCTCGGAATTGGAGAGGTGAATTCATCCTTAGCGGAAAGACTAATCATCCTTGAAAAGAGCGCTGGTTGGATGTAGGTCAAGAGGAACGCTCAAAATTGAAAGCACGGCGGAAAAGGTCAGAAAATAAACAAGGACACGATCTAAGGATATCCCATCGAAGCTTCGACTGCACCATTCCTATCTCGTCTCGTATCCTACGCGACCCTGAAAATTTCCGAGGAAAAGCTATCTCCTTTTGAATGAAACGAAAACTACCGTTAGCGAAGGCCAAAATTAAAGTACACGCCGCAAAATAATCTCCAGATAATAACAGATTTTGAAACTTAAATAATATTTTCTTCCTTTCGGCAATTCCTAAATTATTTCCATTTATAAAATAGCGAAGAAGAGATTTTTTGGTATAGCAGAGTAAGGATTCCGAGAAAAGCTATTGATTTACTCTGGGGAACATTTCCGCGCTGCTGCCGACTGAGAATATATAATTTGGAGGAAATTTTTGTTTCAATTCTACTCGTCAATTTATTCCAAAGATTAGAGTCTTGAAAACAAACTCTAGATATAACTACTGTTAAAATTAATACTTAGAATCCTAAGAGATAAGGGGATGAAATAAACAAAGAAACAATGGATTTATTGAGCTTGTTTTTAAAACTCTAATATATTAGCATCAATTGCGGTAACTTCTTAACACTTACAAACTAAAGTTGACCTTCCAGCTTCAGGAACAAAACCAAATAAATCCAAAGAAATATCGAACATAAAAGACGAAGTCTGTTAAGCTTAAGTTCAAGTTACTTCTACTTCAAGTATAAAGATCACAAATTGTTTCTTGAGATGAAAAATACAAGAATTCTATTTAATTACAGTCATTTAAAAGTGATTCTGTAGTTTTTATTTTCATGATACTTAATCATATATCATAGGCAGAATAAAAATTCTCGAAAATTTAATGTTTGCATAATCTAGAGAAATTCTTAATTTTATTTAGTTGATCTTTTCAAGCGAAATTTGGTAGAATTTCATATTTAAAAAGTAATTAGATATACTTTCCATATGGTTAGTAATATTCAAATCATTTTTCAAAATAAATTTTTAAATTTACTATTAAAATAGTATTTTCTATTTAACGCTTTTTTCATTTTCCGTTTTCACGTAAAAGAATTTTAGTGGAGCAGAATACTTCAAATTAATGTAATGATATCTCAATTTGAAAAGACTCAACGTGGAAAATAAAAGAGCTGATAAAATAGTTGCTTTAGTTGTAGAATTGGAATTGTTAAAAGTGCTTTCACAATGATGGTCTTTTCACACAATGAGCCCTCATTTGAATCGAACCCGGGACCGCTTCCAATAAAGAAGAACGCGCAGCATTTGGGACCCAGTTTGTTGTGAATGAAATTAAATTCACGTAACTTCGATAAGCTCTTGAGCAAATGTTTTGGAAATGTTTCATCATCAACCATAATTTCTTTTACTTTATTATAAATTTGGAATTTTACTGGTAAGAAAATCATGATTTCTATAATGGAATGCAAAAAATACCACAGATATGAAAGAAAATGTAAATAAAATAAGAAACTTCGATTCTACTATTCCAAAATCTCCTTACAAGTTCTACATTAAAATTACTTCGTGACAACACATCAAGAGAAATTTCGACAACTTCACATAAATTTAAATTGAAACTCTGGTTGAAAACCATTCCTTCCGAAAGAATATAAGTTTTAATGCCTCCGTTTAATTTGATTGCCGACTAAGTAATTGTAATCATTAACAGTTGTGGTGCCCTTATCTTTTATTCAGTCGGACATTAAAAATTATTTGGTAGTTTGTAATTCAAAATCACGAACCCCNAATTGAAAACAAGCTTATCTCTTTCCTAATCTTTAGGCAGCCTCTCACTTGCAACTTCACGCATAAGGGTTTTATTATCTTTGCAAGCGATAGAAACGACGTCCAAATGGCTGGGCAATAATACTACTGGATGTCACATCTATGTTTGATGATAAAAACAGTCGGTGCTGTTTAATCAAAACTTTCAAAAGATAATTATGTTTTTTATTCTTATATACTCTTCTCTTTTTAACTGTTAGCTAAGTTTGAGAATAAAAGAACTTATGTTTTCTAGCTTAACTAAAATAAATAAAAATCTAATGGAATTATTCACGACATGTTGCAGTTTTGTATCAAGCTTCTCCATAACATTGTAATATAGTGAAAAACAGTAATCAATATAAGGAATAATCAATGAATAAACCAATTTCTTCCTACTATCATTACAAAATTCATAATTTTCGAAATATTTTACATATTGGCTTTGTACCTGCTATACACATTAATAATTATTGAAATTGAAATCATACCTAATTTATCCATTTATTATTATTTAAACTGAAGTAAGCGAACGATAGGGAAGCATTCTATGCAATAGAAATATCTTTTCTTACAAATAGGTTATTGATCATGTGCGATTTACGCAGATATAATATCTTAGTGGGCCGAATTAATGCATGCTGCGTGCTGTAGTTTCAGCACCATTGATTAACAGATACAAAAAAGAGTGTTGATGCTATAATATAATTAATGTTAATAACGTTAAGGGTTTAGCTGAGACTTCGCGACTTACTTAAGCGGACATCTTGCCTTAGTAGAGGAGTGGTCAACTTTTTGATCTCTTCGGACCGCAACTTGAGTTTTCTCCAGCGCACGGGCCACCGATATACCCTTAATTTAAGTAACTCAAGTACTAATTAAATTAAAGAAAATATTTCCGTACTTGTTCTACCGCACAAAAATAACATAAAATCTATTAATGTCTGAAAATAAAGGAGTTCCTAATGTGAAAAGCAAATCAACGTTTATGATTCAAACAACTGAATCGGTACCCAATTTTCAACGCAATCACTAAGCCTTTTTTTTTCGCCTGATTTTTATATTCGAGAAAGAGATTAGCAATGCAGACTCGCCTGGAGAATGACTAAATATTTAGCTTCACGGAAGAACGAAACCGAAAAAATGCGTGTCCCGCATAAATTCAGCATTATCCAATCCGGAGCAATCGTATTTAATTAATTATCCGCAACATCCATCGACTAGAATTTAAACATCGGAGCTATTGGAATTCTCCGCTCGCTAGCGCAGGACTGGAATTATTCCATGGTAGAAAAGTCAAACGGATTCCCATCCAATTCCCTGACAAAACAACGTCGTGTTATCTTTTTTTGCTTGGGAGTAAATGGAGCGATTGACGTGAAAATAAAGGAAGGAAACAAGAACCCTTCATCCGCCTCAAGTCCGCTTCTCCAATCCAACGGACTTAACAAAGCCCGAGTCCCCCCTCGCGTTAAATGACCGCCTTCCCGCTGGTAAAGTTAGAGCCCGACCCATGAACGACCCCTGGAAACCCGACCAATAAAACATGGAGGACCGAAAGGGGAAATGTAACAAGGGTGACTGGAAATCGCCATCGATAACGGGAGGTTTACTTTAGAAACTACGCGAGAAATTAATTTGTTCCTGCAGCTATATCTTGATGAATGAAATTCTTTTCGTTTGTCTTTCGCTATTAGAAAAAAATGTAAAAAAAATGAAGGCTACTACGATGTGAGTGATTCTGAATAATGGCATATATCCGGCTCAAGTCTTATTGAACGCGATGAAAAGTGTACTTTTTAGGGACACGGGGTAGCGTTCCGGACCAGCGAGAAAAGCAAGGTCAAATTAGCTCACTCCTCATCCTTCCAGGTAATCCTCGTTCCCTCTCAAAGCTTTTGATAGCTAATGGTGGGTGGAATGAGCTTCAAAGCGCAGTCGGGTTTGTATACTGCGCAAAAAGACGTTCGCATCACTTTTAAAAATAACTTTTTTTGCTGTTCTGCAAAATTAGCAATAACATTTCAAAAAACATTATATCCATTCTCTGTGTGAATCTGAAAATAAAAGCCTGCAGATAACTGAATACACGAATAACAAGTAGCATGAGAGAATAGAAACCTCAAATACAACTTTATAGTAAATTTTAAACAAAAAACAATGTAAAAGGATGCATTGCATATACTCATCTTAAAGCTTCGAAATAGTGCTTTCCTTCGATGTAAGACTTGAATCCAGTTGAAAAGACGATGCCTATCTTCACAAATATGACTTAATAAGAAATCATGCAATCAATCTTAGTTAATTATTACTACAGTGGAACCTCGCCTTGCGATTTGCTCTACATGCGAAATATTCGATATACGTACCGTTTTCTTACTCCATTTGATCTCTAGATAAGCACTTAATTTCAAGATTCGACCGAAGAAACCGAAAATATATTATGACAAAACAGGGTTTAGAATTATAAACTTTTCGAGTTATGAATTTCAGACTCGCACGAATAGTTAAATAGTTATGATAGAATATTGAAATCGTCTTTGGTGCATTATATCCTTTGTTTATATAAACATATCCTAAATCTTTATAATCCCTGTGCTGATATTTCTGAAAGTTACATTATTGTACTTTTTCGTCACAACTTCCTCTCGAGTACTGGTCCGTAGAAAAGATTTTGCTCTCATCAAGCGAAAGTATGGTGGAATTCGAGAAATCGAAATTGGATTGACGAATGTATATAGGTCATCCAAATAAAATAGGCAGTAAAGAAATATTTCTGGAGTAAATATGACAACCAATAAAACTTATCTGGTAAAGCAGGCCCTTTTTGGCTCAGGCTCAAGTCTCAAATGTCTTTTCCATCGTGGCTTACAAATTGAAAACAAGCTTATCTCTTTCCTAATCTCTAGGCAGCCTCTCACTTGCAACTTAACGCATAAGGGTGTTATTATCTTTGCAAGCGATAGAAACGACGTCCAAATGGCTACATTGTTATGAAATTAGTTGAAATCGAACCTGAAAGAACATAATGAAAAAATGAGCATCCATCTCTCCCACAATTCCGGGAGTTTCCCGCATTTTTGCAGATTTGGAGAAAACGAATTCCTTAGAAGATAGTGCAAACCGGCCACGATGGCGGAGTGATTATCATGATAGCGCTCCAACACCGAGGTCCCGGGTTCGAGTCCCGGATAATCGAATTTTTCTGATTATGATATGGCTGCTTGTGTTCTTAAGATTTATTAAAATAGATTTAACTGGTGTCCTACTGTTTCCATAATAGAAATAATAATTATAAACCTCACAAAATCCTACTACTGATTAACCTGCCGTTCTAAATTTAATTAATATTTATGTAATTAAGCAGTTTACTATCTACAATCCGCTTTTTTAAAGTGAAAATATTTTTTGCTATTCAAGCTATTCATGAAGTTGCTCGTGACCTTCGAAAGACTAATGCTGGTTAGAAAATAACTGTTTTCCCAAAGTATGTGCCACATTATTGGATGAAACCAGTACCAAGCAGCATAGATAATTCATAGTAAGAGATATTTAAAAATTTTAGCTCTTTTAATTTTTCAGTTCCATTTGATTACATCTTAATTACTCTTAATCCATAGCAAAAATTAATTGATGATTTTCTTAATTTTAACTCAAACGCAACTCTACTTTCATTTAATTAATTCAGACGACAAGGTTAAGAAGCAAATTTTACTAAAGTATTACAAAGAAGGTACAAAGCGAGAGGAGAGATTGTTAACTTTCTCAATTACTGCCGGGTTTGCAACTTTCACCTTCACTTTTTTTTGGAATTTAGAGAATCAGCAGATTCTATCATGGAATTTCCGGAAGTTTTCAAATATTATCTCAAAGCAAAAAAGCAGCCAAGTTTCCTGAAGTGGTGCGAAGGCCTCGGGGTTAAAACGCGCTGCCATTTTTATGCAGAAGGCGCAAACCAGGAAGTTTGCTTCTTTTGTTAGACTCGTCCTGTTTATCTCCTTAGGACATCAAACACCACAGTAATATATAAAGTACACAAGTTTTTATCGAGACACACCTCACTTAATTTAAACAAAATACAGAATCCGACATAATGGTCGCTTCCTGCAGATCGTATGCTAGAAATAATCCAATTTTAGGGTCGTTATACAGTGTTATTGTAAAAATACCGTTGTATTTAACACCTTAGCAAGTAGCAAAAACCAATCGTATGGGACGCAACTTGAAAAGCTTTATGCCAGAGGACTGAATGGACCGAAATATCTGGCCCGAGTCCGGCTTTGCCGTGTGCTGATAGCACTTAGCGGACGGAGGCCCGGCTTAACACGTATAAGAGTCTGGGCTTAACACGTATAAGAGTCTGTTATACAACCCCATTCCCTGCTGACCTCTTTTAACGTAGCACAAGGGTACGTTTTAGGGAAAGTGGGCCGCATGTGCATGTGAGAGTAGGGAAACGCAGGGGGCATGGCGGATCTTAGAGAAAATGCCTCTATGAGCAACAACATTTAAAAAGATAGGTACCACAGATTCTACTTGCTAAAATTAAGTAAATAATAAGGTATAAGGTCTTTATTAAGACGAGAGATACATGAAAACACTGAACGATGTAATCTTTAAAACAACAACTTCTTTATTCGAACAAGATTGGGGCTAACAAGGCTACTCTTCCCTCTAATACACACTTCGTTAATAAATCCCAAGGGAGAAACTGATTTGCGGTGGTGCACCACCCACGGATATAAAAAAGCCAAGAGAAGTATGAGGTATCCATTACAAGAAAACTCCGTCTAAAAAGTGGGTATGAAAAACCTACACAGACCGTTGTCAAAGACTTTCCACCACGATGGAGACGTGCAGTTAGTAGCAGTTGAAAAGAGTGCCAAATTTAAGTTAAAAATAAAATTCATGGAGGAGGCCGTCACTTTGTGGAATCTTGATGACATCATGAGGAATTGTTGAACATAACAAAGTTTTGAAAAACAAAGAAAGTCACATTTACTAATCCACTATATAGTGGATTAGTAAATGTGATTTTTTGTTTTGTAAAAAATTGCTTTGTTCAATAATTCCTCATGATGTTAAAAATGAAAACCAAAAGCATAACTTGGAAATATATTGTATGAATTAATAGGGTATATTAACTCAACAGAAAAAAATATTGATTAAAAATCAAATAAACTGAGGCGAAAAGATCATGCCGTGTAGGACAGTCTCATATAGACACGAAAATAAAGAGATTTCCTTAAATAATAATATTTCCTTAATAAGTCTTTAATTTAAAATTTCACGCTAACTAAAACAGTGTTTGTGAAATTTGTTGTTTCTCATCTGGAGGGTAATTCAAATGCTTAGTCCCATCAGCGTCATTTTCAAGCTCAAAGAAGCCTCAAATACATCGTATGTAACCTTTTATAGGGCAAAAGGATGTATAGAAACATATACTTTTTAGTAAACTAGTAAACGCCCCCGTCAAGCAGTACGGTACTTACTTTATTTTAAAAATATATCTATTATCGTATACTAGCTGAAGTGCCCGTTGATTTTCAACGGGGAAAATAGATAACGGATTAAATATAGTATACCTATTTGTAGATAAGAGAAAATAATATCTTGCATCTTAGTTTAGTCCAATGGAAAGGTTATTGAAAAAAAAATTTCTAATCAAAGTTCGAGGCCGAAATCTACAATCAACAATAAGAACAATCATTATGGAATTTCCCTCTTATTATTAACATGTCTCAAGGTCATGGTTAAGTTTGCAAGATTTTCAACTTCCGATTCTGGTAACTTTAATCGTATAATGGTCAAGAGTCCGAAATGATAAATAAAAAGTTACTCCTCCATCTCCACTAATTTATTACGGTGCTACGCATGTTTGTTGCCCCTGTAATTCATCAAAACATATTGTTCGTGACTGATATAATTAAAATATCTGAAAATTTTCATCCTCTTCATATTGTAATTTGCTTCTAAATGGGCCAAAATACAAATGCAGTCTTATGGGAAAATGCCTGAACTCGGAATCAACAATCGCATTGGTCGTCAGGGGGACGGGTTGTTTACAACCTCAAAATTTCACAAAATTCGCATATTTTATCTTAATACTCACAATTTCAAAACAAAAGCTTTATTCTACGACAATAATAAGAATCTGTATACAATTTCCCCTTTTCTGGTACTTATCTTGATCTTATGCAACTATTCCTTCTAATTTAATTTTGCAAAAGAAATAAAGTCTGCAACCGATAAAATCGAACTTTACATGTATGTCTTATGGAAATCTATCTGAATGAACTTGGTGCAAACCCAGCAAACAAACACACAAACCCACAAACACACAAACCCACAGTATNAATTCTGCGGTAAGATCATAATAACTCAATATATTTCTCAACAATATTTATAATATATATTCTACTGTTTTCAAGTCGTGAAAGACTTGTTTGCGTAAATTTCTTATAAACGTTATAACAACTGATTATCCCAGTGCATTTATATGGGATAATTCATGAAATCAACATTCAACAATGGCCTTAGTCGTCAAAGGGATGGGTTGTTTATTTCCCAAATATTTATATAATTTCAGTGTATCTTAACAAAATCTTTAAAATTTCGGATCTATATCAATATTTCACGACTAAAATAAGAATCTATGAGCATTTTCCTTTCTTTAGATAATTCTCTTGATTTCGTAGGACCATTAATTCTAATTTAATTTAGTAAAAGAAACAACCTCTACAGGTAACGAAAACATATTTTACGTACATTTCTGACTGTACATATAACTGATTATCCCCGTGAATTTAAATGGGATATCCCATGAAATCAATGTTCAACAAATCCCTCGGTCGTCAAAGGGATGGGTTGTTTATGTCCAGAAAATTTGACGAATTTTACGTCTATTTAATGAAAGTTCTCGCAATTTCGAATTTATATGACTGATTCACGACTAAAATAATATTTTATGATCATTTTCCTTTCTTGTGACACTTCTCTTTATTTCGTAGGACCATTGTTTCTAATTTAATTTTGTAAAAAACTATCTCTGCAGGTAACGAAAACCTATTTTACGTACATTTCTTATGGAAGAGTATACTAACTGATTTTACCCGTACATTAATATGGTATATCTCATCAAGTCGATGTACAACAATTGCCTTAGTCGTCAAAGAGACGGTTTGTTTATTTCCAAATATTTTCACGAAATTTACGTCTATTTTATCAAAGTTCTTGCAATTTCGAATTTATATGAATGATTCACGACTGAAATTAGATTCTATGATTATTTTCCTTTCTTTTGGCACTTGTCTCAATTTCGTAGGACCTTTGTTTCTCATTTAATTCTGTAAAAGAATCGACCTCTGCAAGTCACGAAAACTGAAATATTTTCTTCTTTTACGGTTTAAATAACTTCTGGAAGGCATACATCTGGAATAGAAGTAGAGGGAGAGGAAAAAATAAAAGGAATTAAAGGAAAAAATAAGGAATTAAAGGGTGAGGTGAAGAGGGGAGTAAAATTCGTAGAAAATCGCTAAGAGTGAACTTCCTGGAAGGAGGAAATGGCTTGCGGCGATTGACAGAGATAAAGAGGAAAATAAATTCATCCCTGGGAAAAAATAGGATTATTTTATAGAAGTTATTTCCCTTTTTCTGGAATACTGAAGCGACTACCTTTTTCAGAATTATGAAAGATATTCAGAACAAACGACGCAAATTGACCGTAAAGCATTAAATTCTTTGCATGTAGTGAAGCAAAAGAAGCATTCTCATGTTCTTTGACTCGAAGATTGAAATTTCCTCCTGTTTGGCGAATATAAATGGCACTGGAGGTTTCAGTATGTCGTTATGTCGATGACATTTTCCGCATTATGAGTGGTATTTACTGTATCCTACGGAGCAGAAGGATCTCCTTCCATATATCTGTCTAGAAATTGTAAGTAGCGATTTTTTTACAAACAAAGGTGATAGTAATTTAAGAAAATTTAAATTCATTTTGATTAAACTAAGGTTTACGTAAGATCGTTTTGCCTTTTTATGTAGGTTATTTAGACTGGAGGCTGGGTTAAACCTCAAACCTTCCGTAACTAACTCTTGGAAGCTCAGAAGAGGTAATTAGGATTACTTGGCTGAATTGATGAGGAGTGAATTACTTTATCGTCACTGATTCAGAATGCTATGAATGGAAAATATACGCAATTCCAGCCCTATGCTACATCTATATCTACATAAATACACGGCAAGCCGCCTTCCGGCGTATGGCAGGGGGTGTAAACACCAAGAGTGGAATTACTTCTTTAATTTATTATTATCGCGTATCGTTTGCGGAAAAAAAAGAGTCCCTAAAACGACTTGTCCTCGCGTCTATTTCTCTTATTTTACGCTCACTGTCGGATCGGCCGAAGTAGCAGGGGGGTCGCATAATACCAATTACGTCTTCCGAAAATGTATTTCCTCTGAATTTATCTCACAATCGCAGCCTAGCTTCTAATCTCCTTTCTTTCAAGGATTCCCAACCTGCGTCTGAGAGCATTTCCGTAACGCTTACTTTTCTATCGTAGCACTTTTTAAAAAATGGAATCATGTTACGCTGCACTTTCTTGAGTTCGCGAGTGTTACTTTCATATACTCGCTGCATATTCCAGATGGGGCCTATGTAACGTGAAATTGCTTGGAATATAACGTGGAACTTCTATGCCCAGTCAGTTTAGCTATTTCTTAGCCTAATGAATAACATTTTTCATATTGTTATATGAGGCGAGACTACACCANTTACTTTCATATACTCGCTGCATATTCCAGATGGGGCCTATGTAACGTGAAATTGCTTGGAATATAACGTGGAACTTCTATGCCCAGTCAGTTTAGCTATTTCTTAGCCTAATGAATAACATTTTTCATATTGTTATATGAGGCGAGACTACACCATTCAGAATACCACAATAGAACTCAAATTATCACAGTTGGAACAAGAAGAGGTTATCCTGTTCAAAAAGATAAATGGATACATTCCACGAAAGGCCAAATTTTCGAAAGCTCGCGAACGAATCAACCGTGCTTTGTAATCATAAATTTGTACAAATTTGTATTCTTTTGTCGAAGAGGATGAAATTAGCTGCCAAAATTAAAAAGAAAAATGTTTTGAAGGCTTTATTTGTATATTATTTCAAAAAATCTGATTCGAATTCAATCTTCCACTGGGAATGATAATCAAGCAATTTTCGTAAAACAAAATTATAAGCTTTTCAAAAATTATATTTATTTATTATTATATTAATTGCATCCATAAAATAAATTCTCTTACGTGATATTTGGAGGAATCTCGAAACAAATTTATACTCTTATAGTTTTGAATTTTACGAGCATATTTAACATATCTAAACATCGAGAATTTATTGTCGGATTCCCTGCCTACCCTTATTTTAAATAGACATTTAAGAATTAATTTAGTTTATATAAGCTTGGATTATATGCCTTTATACTGTAATAATTATTTATTGAGAAGGGATGTAATTAATCATACCATTTTTTAATTTACAACTTAACTTTTTATATATTCTTCTGTGTTAAAAATGTAGATTAGATACGATAAAAACTTTTCTTTTGGGCTAATATTTTATTTTACTGTTATTCAGACGCTTTGAAAACCGTACTTTAATGAGATCCGTGATGAATGGGATCAAATAATGCGAGGCGTCGTTGCAATGAGTTAATTTTTGTTTCCACATTTACATTAGTATCTCCTTATCTTGGCTATATCCCGATTAATTTCAACCGTAAATTGGCAAGTTGCCTAATATTTTATCTATGTTAACGTTGAGCACATGAAGAACACGAATTAAACGGCTTGTCCCAATTTCCCTCTGGATATCTAATATACTAGAATTTATTCATCGCTTAGCAACGGAGAACGAATTTCCATGAATCCCTCTCGCAAAGCTATTCATCAGGCTGTAAAACTGCGAACCCTCTTTGCCGCTATCAAACTCTCACTAAATACCCACTCCGCCTTTCCCTGTTTTTCGTTGAAATTCAAATCCGGTGGTCCTCGAGAGATACAAGCTTCTACATACACGAATGAGTTGTTATCATTCGTTTTTAATGCCAGCATGATATGCAAAATGTAGGATACCAATAAAAAAATCGGCGGAATGTTTTCAACCCATCCATGATTGATGTGCCTGGTGCCAGTCACGGGGCTCTGTACAGCCTGTTTTGAAATTAATTTCTCCTCTATAAAAAGTAGCAATGGTACGTGAATTCTAGACGGGTAAAAATTATATATTTTTTTAAGAAATAACACTCAGTGTAGTTCCTCTGCAATCTATAACTGTTCCAATACATAGCAGTACTGTTGTAGTACGTAATAAAAATAATGTAAGAACAAACGTGATAGCTAGCAACTGAAACTTACAGGATAATATTCTAGAGAAATTAGAATCTGCAATTTAGGTTTTAAAACTCCAGCGTTGAGGTAGCAATGGAAAGTAGAACATCCCCCGCGAAAAGGGCATGTTTTTAGAATAGATAAATGTTGACTACGGACAGTTGGTTATAATATAAACTACACAGAAACATTTGTATGGAGAGCTTCATTGTATGGATATCGAACACGGACGATGATGGTATAGCATAGATGGTACACATATAGCAGAGGAGAGGATAAACGCAGAAATGTAGATGTTTCCATTCAGAAGATAGAGAAAATAAAATTGATAGAACGAGTAACTGATGAAGAATCACCCAATGAGCTAACGAGGTCCTTAAATATTTGGTGAAAAGACGAGGGATATTTCTTGCGTACACGTTCAGGCATGATAGTCTGCTGGATACAGTATTGGAAGGAACGGCGGAAGAAAGCAATTACAGTGAGCTCCCAACGATCTGTGGGCGGGTTACTCGATTTTTCTGGATGATTCACTCATGAATTTTTATTCCCCCTCAATATTTTCCGAGGCCATTTTTTAATTAGAACACTTGTGACTTGTGTGTTTTGGCGTTCTTTTCAAGCAGTACTGGAGCAGTGGGAATACCACTACAATGACGTAATCGCTGCTAAAGTGATCAGTAGTCGGGTGAAAAGAACTCGTAATAAATCCATGAAACGACCAAAAATAACAAAATATGCCCACAAATAATAATAAATTATTTACGTAAATTATGAATATTTAAAAAATAAAATTAAATCTTGCATCATTCGTATTGTCTGATTATTGTAGCAAGGATTTTTCCATGGGGGGTTTAGAGCCATGGAGTAAACACTGCATTGCCTACAATCCAGGAATACTTCCGCCCGAAATGTAAATAAAATATAAACTGTTTTATTTTATCATGTATATCCTGCGAATCTCCAGTGATGGTTGCATGGTACAATTTAGAGAGGCCATCCTCTCGCATGCTTTCGTTTATTGTTGATTCTGTTCTCATAGGGGGTTCGAACCCCTAAAATCACCCATTTGGCTACCCGTCTCTATTCGTGCATATTTTCCCGTTATTAATCCGGATAATCGAGAGTTGAAGACCTGGGTTAGATAAAAAGTTAGTAGAGGTTTGTGACAAATTGGCAATTGCAAAGCGAATGTTGAAGAAACGACTTGGAGAGCAACGAGGAACCAAACATCGGATTTCTAACCCATAATAATGGCCATACATGTTCAAGAAAATGTAAAGGCGTGCGTTATAAGACTCCGATCCGATCCCTGAAGGCGAAATGAGGCCTTATAGAATCCATTCCATAAGGGCCTTACTTCTTGGAATTTATGTCTTCTGTTCAAGTTTTCCTGTTCGGGTTCTGTTGTACGCTGACTGCACAGTATTGATTAGGGAAGAAAGAAGCCAAAAGAGATGCAAATGTTGAGAGATAAAATGGCTATTTTTACAGAGTTGGTGTATTCGAGGATATTCGTTGCCGAAATTAAGACTGGTGCGTTAAATAGAATGAACCAATGGTATGCACTTGGGTATAAATGATGATGGTAAATTTATCAAATTTGGTAACATTCCTACCAGTTATTCTTCTCTCCCGAATATGGCAACATAGTTGTCGTCATACGTATTGAGAACAATACTTGCAAAGTGCGACCACGGAGAACCCCAACCCCCGCTGGTGGGAATTTTTCAACAGTTAGTTTGCTCGCACACAACGTGCTTACTGGAAGAAGCAGCAGCTTGACTGCTACGTGCATATGTTTTTTCGAACCCACTCATCGAAATTGCAATAAAAAATTAAAATTTATAAGTCAAACCTCAGTGATTCGATCCTCGATAACTCGGAAAACTCCGTAAGTGAAAGAATTTACCATAGATAACTCGATTTTTTAGCCGATCTCGAGTCTCAAAAACCCCTATAAGTCGAAGTCTAGGCGGTTCAACCTCTATACCTCGAATATTTTGTGTGTTGCGGCATATTCCAGCCTGCCCTGTCATCTCTCCGTACCCTCTTAGCTCCTGGGGGAGAGTAGGAAGGAGCTTCTATTAAAATCCACTGTATTTTTCATATCGCAGTAAGATATTCAGCGTTTTAACGCTCATCGTTAGTGTGCTGTGCATTAATCATTTTTCTTACTAATTTATTTTTTTTGTTTCCTTAACCAGGGTTATATCAATTAGAATTATATCACGAATACTTGCGTCTTTATTTTGCCCCTTTCTACAGTTTACACCCGGTACGTTCAATAGTCCTTTATTAATATACACCAAATTGAGACTCATTTGCTGGCACAGTAATAGAAAACCTCGATAAATCGAATATATCATGTAGAAACCTCAACAACTCGAAACCATATTGTGAGTCGAAATATCGGAAACTGGAAGAATCTTAGTCCCCTTTGAGATTCTAATTGACTGTGCATTAAATTTAGCTAGAGAGAAAACTTGCACCGATAACAATTCAGTAACTACACTTCAGCTATTTATATTTGATAGCTAAATTAATAGTTTATCCAAATTAAGGAAAGAAAAGAAAATTTGGTAAATTTTTTACTGGAATTTGATTGCAAAATGTGCATATATTGTTGGATATCTAGCTTATTTAAAAAAACCTTGAATTGTAAGTACAGTTAGTAATGATGTAGATTCTTTTCTGTCCCGTACACTCCGCGTTCAGTGTTGTTAATTTCACTGTTCTTCACAAAAGTTAAAAAGATCCTCGCAAAGATAATATTTCAATATAAACAACTCCCAAGGAAATCAGATCAATGATATTGACTTAAGTTGTTACAATTATATAATTGCGCTCTTTACGCTTAAGGTTGATTCATAATCAACAACAGAACTTTACAGTCCATTCTATAATTCATACACAAGTATTTGCTTGGTCTTGGATTTAAGCCGAAGGGATGTTTGTCCCGTAAAAACTAACAAAGGATATCGGCTTACATTCCGGCAGATACGGCTTTTGTACTTCTATCATTTGTTTTATGTTTATGGGTATGGTGAATGTACACATTACAACTTTAAATGTAGTTCTTTAAACGAGTGTTTCACTTTTTTCGTTATTTTTTCTCCAGCCCACGAAGTCTCCCCAAATTGTAACACAAACCAAGAAGGTAAAAGCCTCAGGATCCATATAAATGAGCTGTATCATTATCATCTAGAGTTTAAAGGTACATAAACAAATGCTTTAGATTTCAACCGCTCATTAATTGCCTTTGTATAGAATTGTGATTAACTTTGAACAATATGCCTATGTCATGCAGATTTGTTTCTGATAGTCTTTTAGAGGAATAAATGTGTGAGTGAAAGGAAATGTATTCCTTATAATTAAATTTATTACATTCTTCGACATCAGCTTTAATGAGAGCCTTTTCCCGGTCGACTTTTCCTAATCATTCCTTCATCGGAATTTCCATTCTCCATGGCTAAAATCTCTCCTTGGAAATGTAAATTTGCATCGAAACAACTATCCTTTTCCTATACCCTACGGGTATGCCGTAATTAACAAATGATGGATGAAAACAATAAGCCATTCCCAGGGAGTTTTTAAGATTGGCTGAAAGGAAATGAATCTCCTGTAACAAGAATTATCATTCTATAACTGCCAGGATTCTGTTTTAAATAATATACAAAAATTAAAAATAGATTCCTTTGAGATATTCGAGTTTTTTTTTAATATTTTCAATGTCAGCTGATATGATTCTTGTACGCCGTACATAAAATTATGTTAAGTAAATATGTCAAATTAACGCGTGGTAGTCAAGGGCATTGTTGAGTTGTTTACAGTGCAACAAAGATATTTCACAAGAGAGTGCTGCAAGATAGTGTCGGTATACTTGACGAATATGTGCTAAGAGTGGACAATAAAACCACATCTGCCAACAGGTTATGGGCCCAGGAATCCAGGAAACTGTCTGAAAGCGCGGTGTAAATCGTGAGTGGACGCTTACTGAAGATTTGAGACATTTTTCGTCAACGTGATAAGGGTTGAGAAGTTTTTCAAAATGTCAGCGTCATCGCATATAATTAAGCCGCTAGTGAAAGACAACTATGATACGTGGGCAATGCAGATCGAGGCAGTAATGGTGAAAAACGGCACGTGGAAGTATCTGGACGGCAAGCACGTGAAGCCGGAAATAGTCGAAGGAAATGAGCAGTCAAGAAGAGAAGTCGAAAAATGGGAAGATGGAGACGCAAAAGCTAAGTCCGACCTGATAATAGCCATTGATCCCAG
>KZ308624.1:570623-593050 GCA_000376725.2 Ladona fulva
AATATTTTTATACAAATGAGAAAAAAAAACATACAAAACTCATGGGTTAATCCAAAAGAAGTCACTCTAGACATGTCACTATAGCATGGTAAGGTGTTAGAACAGTTTTCTTTGTTTATTGGAACTATTAGTTTATCTGAAATTGATTTGTTTTCAAAAACATTTCATTTAAGTTTCTCATATAAATATATGGAAAGAGAGAAAGAAATTAAAAATCGCCATAACAATAAAAAGCAAGACCTGTTAGATCAATTGTAAGAGAAGATATTTCATTTTTTAGGTTTTTATAGATCCACTTAGTACTGTTTGAATGTTGCACATTTGTGCCTATCTTTACAAAAGTTAAGCCAGCTTTTTTAAGCAAATTTCAAGAAAAACCCGTTTTAATATTTTTCTCTTAAACTTAACGTGAACTGCAAACTTTAGAAAGTGAAATCCTTTTAGAAAAATATAAAATGCATAGAGTTTTCGTTTTAAATTGGTCACTACAAAGGTGATAGGGATATTCCATTGATAGTTTCCTTCGTAAGGGGTCACTGGTTACAATACAGTCACTATGTGCAAACAATATCACGCTTAATTCACATTACTTCGGCGGCGATCGATAAAAACTGCTCATATTAAGCATATGGTCAATTTAGAGAGGTCGCATTGGCAGGTTCTAATGTGTGTCAATTTTAATTCATTCAAAAATAAATTTAACGTTGTTTATTTCTTCAACAGATTCACATGGTGAATGTAATATGTAAGAGTGAATTTCTAAAAAAGTAAATATAACAAATTCACAGCATATAAGAACAATACTTTACCATTTTTGTGAAGCTCCACATGGCGCACGCTTCATTTATAGATTCAATTACATCTACATGAATACGCATGTACGTAATAAATGTAAACGATGAATCTGCCGTACCACTTCACCTCAACTACAAAATCCTCACCACTAACTTTCCTCAACTTGGGTCTCAAGATATCCAGGATGTGAATTTAATGATCTGTCTGAGAAACTTCCAGGAGACGTGTCCCTGAAATCTTAGGGCAGCAAGACGAAATCTGTAAGAGGGAATGGAGAAGTCTTGTGATCTCTAAGTTGTCGCTCAGGAAACTGCAAAGATGCTCATCCTGCCGAGGGTAAGACTTTTACATAATTTAATTCGTATTAAATCAGCTTGCGAGAGATGAAATTTCAAACGCAATTTCCGAGCAGTCTTTTTGGAGCGATTCTGAAAATCTTTGCGCTAATTAAGTAGTGAAATCAGCGAAAACGCTAGGAAATTAGGGCTCCGAATTAAAGGAGTGCAGGAGCAGGTGACGTCGGAGATAAGAACGCTCGTGAATGAATAAACTCATTGGAAGAAAAGTGTTGAATTCCAGGCCTGAATACTTGATCTACGGAGCGATTACTCGCCCTAGGGAAAGAAAACGTGAAACGAGAGATATACTCTTTAGTATGACGTCAACATACGGAACGAAAGGCGATATTGCGAAAGTGTTTCGATCATCGCGAACTTTAATGTGGCGAAAGATTTGGGATAACGGTGATAAAAAGAATCGATAGAGTGGGGATCAGCAAAGTTTCGAGATTCGATTCGATTCTGAAACGGTGATGGTGAATCAGATTAAATTCCGGTTTAAAATTACCTTCCTTTGTTTGATCGAAGATTGTTTAAGTTTATCATTTCTATGTAACGTATCCATCGTAATGACCGCCATTAAGTGAATATTTATAAATGTATATATGTATGCATTAATTAATACGATGTCGGTAACTTCCGTTTAAGGTAAAGATAAAGTTGATGATTCCTTTCGATGGAGACCATTTTACTTTGGCAAAATTTTGTTATAAATTTCAGCTGTAGGAATTTGTGAGGAGTAATATAGAAAGAAAATGTAAGGATAAAGGAAAGGAAGGTAACTTAGTAGGTTGTAAAACCTACGAAAATCCCAAAGGAATAACAAGTGTGAAAAATAGCGACACGACTGGGACTCGAACCCAGGTCTCCCACTTTCCGGGCAGGTATTCTAACCACTGAACTACCGTGCCGCGTCTCTCTCACACTGTTAAGGGAATGCTTTGTGAGCAAGACTGGCAGTCTCCACATAGTGGCACAACCTGCCGTCCGAGGTCCTCACAGAGGCAGCCGGCTCACAAAGCGGTGTTATGAGGTTATTTCCCCCCAGGAAATCACAAGGATTAAAGGAAAGGAAGGTGTCTTAGTAGATTAAAAACCTACGGAAAATCCCAAAGGAATAACAAGTGTGAAAAATAGCGACACGACTGGGACTCGAACCCAGGTCTCCCACTTTCCGGGCAGGTATTCTAACCACTGAACTACCGTGCCGCGTCTCTCTCACACTGTTAAGGGAATGCTTTGTGAGCAAGACTGGCAGTCTCCACATAGTGGCACAACCTGCCGTCCGAGGTCCTCACAGAGGCAGCCGGCTCACAAAGCGGTGTTATGAGGTTATTTCCCCCCAGGAAATCACAAGGATTAAAGGAAAGGAAGGTGTCTTAGTAGATTAAAAACCTACGGAAAATCCCAAAGGAATAACAAGTGTGAAAAATAGCGACACGACTGGGACTCGAACCCAGGTCTCCCACTTTCCGGGCAGGTATTCTAACCACTGAACTACCGTGCCGCGTCTCTCTCACACTGTTAAGGGAATGCTTTGTGAGCAAGACTGGCAGTCTCCACATAGTGGCACAACCTGCCGTCCGAGGTCCTCACAGAGGCAGCCGGCTCACAAAGCGGTGTTATGAGGTTATTTCCCCCCAGGAAATCACAAGGATTAAAGGAAAGGAAGGTGTCTTTGTAGATTGAAACGTGCGCCTTAAAATCAGAGGATAACGAGGAGTGAAAAATAGCGACATGACTGGGACTCGAACCCAGGTCTCCCACTTTCCGGGCAGGTATTCTAACCACTGAACTACCGTGCCGCGTCTCTCCCACACTGTTAAGGGAATGCTTTGTGAGCAAGACTGGCAGTCTCCACGTAGTGGCACAACCTGCCGTCAGAGGTCCTCACCGAGGCTGTGAAATATTATTTATGTAATGCGTTCTGATTTTCAGGAATTTTTGTCTGACACTCCTATTTGTAAACGAATGGTAAATTAGTTGTCAAATCAGTTTTTTTAGTCCTAATTGGTACTTGCTTTTATACTATGATTTGACCAATATGATTGAATGTGTGTTTATACCACACATATATAAGTAATTTAACGTCAGGAATATATGTTTGGGTAAAGAAGTCAAGTATCTGATAATACCTAACTTGCGAATTATTAATTTTCAGGAATATTTTTTTCGATAATAATAACTAATAATTGTTTATTAATTAATACAAAATATTTAGTAAGGTTTTACTGCTGTTAGCTTGAAATTACGTTGAGTTTAGTTCTCTGCTGGGCGAGCGGACTCTTCAATTATTTCCTTTAAACTTTACATCAATCGAAATTTAGTTCAAATGCTTTTATACTCAACAAAATTGCACGATTCCTACCATTTATTCTGGCCTTTTTGTTGATTTCTAGAAAAATTACCTAACATCAACTGATTTTCAGAAATGTTTATCTGAAATTCCTGTTTATGAACCAGAATAACGAAAAATTTAGCAATACATTTAGTTATTTCGTAGAATTTACGTATCAGTATTTTTATACGTTCAAGTTGCGATCGATAAAATATAGGTTGCTACAACAGCTGCCGGGCACAAAAACTATCCCTGAGTTTATTCACATCGGTCGCTGATTTGGCAGTAACAATGACATTTGCCTCTAAAACTACCGATAAAAGTTGGAGAATACAGCAGAAATGACAAATTAGGGATATTGTTGGCCAAAAAATACAAAAACATGTCAATTGTTTGTTGGTAAGTGTATCAGCCTGCAAATAAATCGACGGATATCCGTTCCCAATCAAGTAATTTCACTATAGAAATATTAGTCTTTCAAAAGCCACTTCGAAGAACGGCAACTTGCAAGTATTCTCATTGGAAGTTATTAATTGGCTCCTGGGTTCGATCCCACATCTTTCTGAAAACGATAAAAGACTTCCTGGTGATTCCTACTTCGTAGAAATTTTATCATAGTTTGCTGCAGAGAAAATGTTGCTGTTATTTTTAATCGCGGTAACCTATGGTCTACAAAATTTATCTTCTCCGTTTTAGGAAGAGGAGAAAGAAAATTACGTCCTTTAGGGCACGATGAAGGTGACCAAACAAGTTTGAGTAAATTAAAATGACTTATCTGTAAACTCGGTCTCTTAAACTTAACGTGAACTGCAAACTTTAGAAAGTGAAATCCTTTTAGAAAAATATAAAATGCATAGAGTTTTCGTTTTAAATTGGTCACTACAAAGGTGATAGGGATATTCCATTGATAGTTTCCTTCGTAAGGGGTCACTGGTTACAATACAGTCACTATGTGCAAACAATATCACGCTTAATTCACATTACTTCGGCGGCGATCGATAAAAACTGCTCATATTAAGCATATGGTCAATTTAGAGAGGTCGCATTGGTAGGTTCTAATGTGTGTCAATTTTAATTCATTCAAAAATAAATTTAACGTTGTTTATTTCTTCAACAGATTCACATGGTGAATGTAATATGTTAGAGTGAATTTCTAAAAAAGTAAATATAACAAATTCACAGCATATAAGAACAATACTTTACCATTTTTGTGAAGCTCCACATGGCGCACGCTTCATTTATAGATTCAATTACATCTACATGAATACGCATGTACGTAATAAATGTAAACGATGAATCTGCCGTACCACTTCATCTCAACTACAAAATCCTCACCACTAACTTTCCTCAACTTGGGTCTCAAGATATCCAGGATGTGAATTTAATGATCTGTCTGAGAAACTTCCAGGAGACGTGTCCCTGAAATCTTAGGGCAGCAAGACGAAATCTGTAAGAGGGAATGGAGAAGTCTTGTGATCTCTAAGTTGTCGCTCAGGAAACTGCAAAGATGCTCATCCTGCCGAGGGTAAGACTTTTACATAATTTAATTCGTATTAAATCAGCTTGCGAGAGATGAAATTTCAAACGCAATTTCCGAGCAGTCTTTTTGGAGCGATTCTGAAAATCTTTGCGCTAATTAAGCAGTGAAATCAGCGAAAACGCTAGGAAATTAGGGCTCCGAATTAAAGGAGTGCAGGAGCAGGTGACGTCGGAGATAAGAACGCTCGTGAATGAATAAACTCATTGGAAGAAAAGTGTTGAATTCCAGGCCTGAATACTTGATCTACGGAGCGATTCCTCGCCCTAGGGAAAGAAAACGTGAAACGAGAGATATACTCTTTAGTATGACGTCAACATACGGAACGAAAGGCGATATTGCGAAAGTGTTTCGATCATCGCGAACTTTAATGTGGCGAAAGATTTGGGATAACGGTGATAAAAAGAATCGATAGAGTGGGGACCAGCAAAGTTTCGAGATTCGATTCGATTCTGAAACGGTGATGGTGAATCAGATTAAATTCCGGTTTAAAATGACCTTCCTTTGTTTGATCGAAGATTGTTTAAGTTTATCATTTCTATGTAACGTATCCATCGTAATGACCGCCATTAAGTGAATATTTATAAATGTATATATGTATGCATTAATTAATACGATGTCGGTAACTTCCGTTTAAGGTAAAGATAAAGTTGATGATTCCTTTCGATGGAGACCATTTTACTTTGGCAAAATTTTGTTATAAATTTCAGCTGTAGGAATTTGTGAGGAGTAATATAGAAAGAAAATGTAAGGATAAAGGAAAGGAAGGTAACTTAGTAGGTTGTAAAACCTACGAAAATCCCAAAGGAATAACAAGTGTGAAAAATAGCGACACGACTGGGACTCGAACCCAGGTCTCCCACTTTCCGGGCAGGTATTCTAACCACTGAACTACCGTGCCGCGTCTCTCCCACACTGTTAAGGGAATGCTTTGTGAGCAAGACTGGCAGTCTCCACGTAGTGGCACAACCTGCCGTCAGAGGTCCTCACCGAGGCTGTGAAATATTATTTATGTAATGCGTTCTGATTTTCAGGAATTTTTGTCTGACACTCCTATTTGTAAACGAATGGTAAATTAGTTGTCAAATCAGTTTTTTTAGTCCTAATTGGTACTTGCTTTTATACTATGATTTGACGAATATGATTGAATGTGTGTTTATACCACACATATATAAGTAATTTAACGTCAGGAATATATGTTTGGGTAAAGAAGTCAAGTATCTGATAATACCTAACTTGCGAATTATCAATTTTCAGGAATATTTTTTTCGATAATAATAACTAATAATTGTTTATTAATTAATACAAAATATTTAGTAAGGTTTTACTGCTGTTAGCTTGAAATTACGTTGAGTTTAGTTCTCTGCTGGGCGAGCGGACTCTTCAATTATTTCCTTTAAACTTTACATCAATCGAAATTTAGTTCAAATGCTTTTATACTCAACAAAATTGCACGATTCCTACCATTTATTCTGGCCTTTTTGTTGATTTCTAGAAAAATTACCTAACATCAACTGATTTTCAGAAATGTTTATCTGAAATTCCTGTTTATGAACCAGAATAACGAAAAATTTAGCAATACATTTAGTTATTTCGTAGAATTTACGTATCAGTATTTTTATACGTTCAAGTTGCGATCGATAAAATATAGGTTGCTACAACAGCTGCCGGGCACAAAAACTATCCCTGAGTTTATTCACATCGGTCGCTGATTTGGCAGTAACAATGACATTTGCCTCTAAAACTACCGATAAAAGTTGGAGAATACAGCAGAAATGACAAATTAGGGATATTGTTGGCCAAAAAATACAAAAACATGGCAATTGTTTGTTGGTAAGTGTATCAGCCTGCAAATAAATCGACGGATATCCGTTCCCAATCAAGTAATTTCACTATAGAAATATTAGTCTTTGAAAATCCACTTCGAAGAACGGCAACTTGCAAGTATTCTCATTGGAAGTTATTAATTGGCTCCTGGGTTCGAACCCGCATCTTTCTGAAAACGATAACAGACTTCCTGGTGATTCCTACTTCGTAGAAATTTTATCATAGTTTGCTGCAGAGAAAATGTTGCTGTTATTTTTAATAACCTATGGTCTACAAAATTTATCTTCACCGTTTTAGGAAAAGGAGAAAGAAAATTACGTCCTTTAGGGCACGATGAAGGTGACCAAACAAGTTTGAGTAAATTAAAATGACTTATCTGTAAACTCGGAGGCGCTCATTATCTCCGAGCTTACAGAAAGTCGCTTTAATTTACTCATCTTTGATTGGTCTCCCTCCTCCCACCCTACAAACTACATTTTTCATGTTCCTCCTCCTCTACTGTTAAGATAAATTTAATTAGCTATAATCCTATATAATAATCACCGTCGTGTATATATTTATATATTTATCCATCCGATTTCAGTAACTCCCATAAGAAATGCATTGGAGTATTTTTTTACTTTTACGCCTTTCCCGGCGTAATAATTCTTTCCCGGATAGAAATATGAAATTTAAGAATTCATTGCGAAACTGAAAAACCATTAAATGCCCATATTTTTATACCAAAAGTATCCTTGGTTCGAAACCAGATGACTCGAAATTCTCCCGTAAAAAATGCACGCAAGTTTCATTTTGATCGATTGCAGCCTTTTTTTCTTTTGCAAAATTGAATTAGAAATATTTCTTCATATGAAAATCTCTCTCTAAGTTACAGGAATAAATAACACGCATAATTGTGGAAGTATCCCAGGGAGAGGGACATTTCAAAAAAAAATTCGAAAACTAAGACGTGAACTGTAAGAGACTGCTTCCTTTTAAAATAGTTCACTTCCTTGGGTATACATTGTCTGACTTCCCTTATTAAAAACAATCTGAAACACAGATTAAAAGAATGTTGATACTCATCATGCAACCATATCTTGGTGAATACTGTATCTTTCATTCATCCATTATTACAGAGAAAAGAAAAGCGCATTTTTCCTACCATTTACTTATGTCTCACTCTCGTTTACGTTTAAAACATTACGAAACAAAATGAGATAATGAATGATAAGGATATTCATCTCGTTCACTCCATATGGAAAGCTGAATGAATAGTTATGCTCAGGGCCATGGAACTGGATTTAGATTGACTTTTTCTACTCATAACAATTTTGGTCGTAATAATAATAACAATAAACCTATAATGGAAACAGAAAGCTAATCCCAATTACATCCATTTTAATAAAAACTATTAACAATAGCAAAGGACAAACACATAACCTAACCGGAAAAATATCGGCTGGTCGGGCAACGGCAAACTGCCTCACTCTCATCATACATTGTTTGTCTCATTACCTCACCAAAGAATTCTGCATCTCATGATGGAGGGGTTGAATATCCAGCCTTACAGCTAATAACCTTACAGATAGACTCCATTAATACATCTATCGATTCAACTTTAGTAAAATCTTTTCTTCCTTAGCTATTATTCATGTATGAGGGACTTTACACATAAAATACTCATCTGCGTCCATTACATTCTAATTTAATTAAAATCCATCTGATACTAAAATAAACAAATTTACAAGAAATTATTCCTCAATTTCAAACATTAACACCCCAATGAATCTATATCATAAATTAATCATTTCCATTTATGTGATAATTAGTTACAAGAGCGTATAATTATTCAATAGCGATAGATAGGTAATATAAACTGTAAAAAACGTACGCATATTTAATTGAGTGGAAAAGGAATGATATAAGTATTGAAGGAAAACGAAAAAGTCTATGTTCCACGAGAAAATATGTAAAAAAATAATTGTAATCCACACTACATCTTTAAGTCTATCATTTTGTGTGTAAAGGAAGCTATATATCCCTCATATGAAATGCACTAATCAATCAAAATACAGGAGAGTGGTAAACATGTAATAACTTACCTTTTCTCCAAGAGCCTCTGATACCACACAGATATTACCCCTGAAAATGAATATAAAAAATGAGAATTATTTTTCTCGTTACCAAAACATATAGATTTTACAATTGTAAGGTTAAACATTTTTTCGAAGAATTCTAGATAATTCACATATAGTCAATATGATTTGACCTTACTTCGTGGAACGCCATTTAATACATGAGAAACGATGGACTTCGTATTTTCCACACAATTTTATTAACCGAACGGATGGTGATGAGGTTACACTAAGTTAAGGTCACATCTATTAATATATTATATCTATACATAAATGTCTGAAAATCATTTATAAATATTAGTTGGCCGAGTCCGATTAGCAGCAAAATATCTTCGCACGCGCTAAAAATTCATCGCCATGTCACTCGTTGTAGCACCGGAATTCGGTAGGAAATAAATCCCTTGCGATTTATTTTTTCTTTCCTCGTTCATATTTAACAATGGGCTTGATAATATCTACCCTCGTTTGTTTATTCGTTAGGAAAGATTCCGAGCGTCCGCTGCTTCTCCATTTCCAGTAACGAAGTGGAAGAGATGAATATCCCTCTTCCTCATTCTTCCTGGTCGGAGGAGTAACTTAAATGGCGATATAAAATCTTAACGGTCGCTCATGTAAAAATTACGGCATAGTTAAATAAATAATGTCTTTCTTTTGGGTGAAATTGAGACTAAGAAGTATCCTCTTCCATTTAACACATCTTTATATAACGTTGACTTAATTCATAGGTAATGCTAAATGGTAATTAAATGAGCATGAATAGAAAAATTATTTGTGAATTAAAAAATACCCAAGTGAAGCATAGGAAAATGTATCAACAGCAGAGAAACACCCACAAAGGAGGGGGTGTGAAAAACCTGTACAAACCTACTGAGAGTAAAAACTAAAAGACAGTAAAGCAATTACCCTAAAATTAATAAACACGATTAATAAACAATGCAAATGATGGATACTACCAAATAAAATAAATCATTACAAAACAAAAAGATCTTTTCAAACAGTACAAGCTGAGCTAGCAAATCAACAGACTATCTCTTCAATGATAACTAACTGCAATTCGGGGCCAAAGATTGTTGACATCGAATAGGTTATTTAAAAAACATAAATAATTGATAAACTAAAATTCATTCGCAGCAAATCAGACATTTTCAGGTGTGATATTTTTGGGATAATTTTAATAAATCTCAGGTAGCACTTAAATGAAATATTTCTCACTTGCTTTCCGGTACATTAGAGTTTGAGGGAAGCACCAAAAGCAGTTGTTTATGAGCAAATTAAGGAAATTTTCAACGGTTAGTTTGCTCGCACTCGGCGGCTTTTTGAAGCTTTCCTCGAATGCATGCCACAGCAATACTCGTTTTCCTTAAAGATTTTCGGTACCTAATAGAAAATGCGCATCTTTCGTTCATTTAATTTTGTGATGATATGGAATCCCACCGTTGTATATAACAGAGTTCTTCTAGGTCGCTCCACAGAATGATATAAAAAGTGTTATTCAAAATCGTTGTACTGCATGGTTCAGTTCAAGTCCAGCCGCCGCATATTTTAGTCTTGTATTGTTTCAGTTCAAATATGTATCAAACACATATCGTAAGCAGTCAACTTTTAAAAAGGAATCCTATCGATTTATTGTAGTTAGGCTCCTTTTACTAATGACCTTCGGGAATGCCAGATTCCGGAAGGAAANAAGAAAATAAAAAAACAATACTTTATAACTAACTGCAATTCGGGGCCAAAGATTGTTGACATCGAATAGGTTATTTAAAAAACATAAATAATTGATAAACTAAAATTCATTCGCAGCAAATCAGACATTTTCAGGTGTGATATTTTTGGGATAATTTTAATAAATCACAGGTAGCACTTAAATGAAATATTTCTCACTTGCTTTCCGGTACATTATAGTGTGAGAGAAGCACCAAAAGCAGATGTTTATGAGCAAATTAAGGAATTTTTCAACGGTTAGTTTGCTCGCACTCGACGGCTTTTTGAAGCTTACCTCTAATTCATGCCACAGCAATGCTCGTTTTCCTTAAAGATTTTCGGTACCTGATAGAAAATGCGTATCTTTCTTTCATTTAATTTTGTGATGATATGAAATCCTACAGTTGTATATATGATGCTGATAACAGAATTCTTCTAGGTCACTCCACAGAATGCTATAAAAAGTGTCATTCAAAAGTCGTTGTACTGCGTGGTCGTTTTCCATTATTAAAACAGACACATTCTGGCACACTGAGGAAAGTTAGGACAGACTACCTCAATCCTCTTCTTCCCAAGTAGGCATCATCCCCTCTCCTAGCCTAGCGTAGCTAATGATAAAGTTCACAGTTGTCTCCGGACCGAATGTTGCACAAACCTTCACTCATGACTAAACAATTACTTCTGTCACTGGTTCAAACATTGATCATAAAGCTTAATTGATCTAATCTTTACCGTGCCATTTTTTACTAACAGTTAAAAAAGCAACATATCTCCAGTCATTTCATCATTGACACATACCTACGGTAGATCCTATGCAATATACTTGTATAAAATCTAACTCAAAAGATATAATTATACTGTTAAATTGAAAGTATTGTTAGTACAAAATATCATTTGATAATAATCATAAGGGAAACAGATGAACAATAATGATTTATATGAGATCGCCCTTTTGGGAACGTCACCTGTTACGAAAGAGAGAATATGAGATTACAAAAAAAAATAGAGAGAGTCGCTACACGCTTCCAAATGTTGCTCAGCTATAAATTAAGGGAGATCAATATACTTGAAATAATTAGCGAGTGGTGTAAACTCTTCCTCCTCTAAAATACTGAAATGTTTTGGCTAAAGCACACGATACATTTACATTCATTTATCAAGGAATCTTTTGGGATGACCTCCTTGAATGGGTAAATGGGTTTAAATACGATATAGGGATATTGTACAATCATTGAATCCATCTGATGCATTCAACTCATATTTCTAGAATTATGTTGCAAGCAACAGTAGTACTTTTGTTTCTTTACCACCTTGTTATGGCGTTCCACGAAGTCCAGCCGCCGCATATTTTAGTATTGTATTGTTTCAGTTCAAATATGTATCAAACACGTATCGTAAGCAGTCAACTTTTTAAAAGGAATCCTATCGATTTATTGTAGTTAGGCTCCTTTTACTAATGACCTTCGGGAATGCCANTCAGACATTTTCAGGTGTGATATTTTTGGGATAATTTTAATAAATCTCAGGTAGCACTTAAATGAAATATTTCTCACTTGCTTTCCGGTACATTAGAGTTTGAGGGAAGCACCAAAAGCAGTTGTTTATGAGCAAATTAAGGAAATTTTCAACGGTTAGTTTGCTCGCACTCGGCGGCTTTTTGAAGCTTTCCTCGAATGCATGCCACAGCAATACTCGTTTTCCTTAAAGATTTTCGGTACCTAATAGAAAATGCGCATCTTTCGTTCATTTAATTTTGTGATGATATGGAATCCCACCGTTGTATATAACAGAGTTCTTCTAGGTCGCTCCACAGAATGATATAAAAAGTGTTATTCAAAATCGTTGTACTGCATGGTTCAGTTCAAGTCCAGCCGCCGCATATTTTAGTCTTGTATTGTTTCAGTTCAAATATGTATCAAACACATATCGTAAGCAGTCAACTTTTAAAAAGGAATCCTATCGATTTATTGTAGTTAGGCTCCTTTTACTAATGACCTTCGGGAATGCCAGATTCCGGAAGGAAAGGAACAAATTTGAAAAATTATAAACAAAAATTTCAATTGATTAACCATTATTTTGCAATGACTGATCCAGTGTACGCATTCAATATTTTTTATCTTCGATATGGTACGGAAAATAGACCTAATGTACAAGCACACACAAGAAGTATTGCATCGAACTTAGTGGAGAAGCAACGAATATTATTACTGTCTGTCGAAAATAATGCCATCTATGATTACAAAAAGGGATAATTTGCAAAATTTACTATATTATTGTTCTGCTAAATAACATCAATATTACTTCAAGGAGTCGTTGTCTTTAAATTGACAAACTACTAGCTGATTATTAGTAAGATCTGATGCAATCTGTCGTTTCATCAAAACCCAACGGGAAAATGTCTTGTTTAGCTCATCTAACTGAAACTCGTATAACGACTCAGCCTATGCGACGTAATTACTGGATAGTTAGTGGCAGAAACACTAATATTTACAGCTTGTTTACTTTTTAAACATCTCCGCTATGATTTTCATTACGAGGGTACTCTCACAAATGAAATTATTATTAGCTTTCGGAAGGCGAACACACCAGAATCATCAACCACTTGATAAGTGCTTATTGGACTGGAACTCTTGATTTATTCATATTGGACGAACTTTATAAATACTCAACTCCAGTCCACTGCGGAAAAATGGTAATTTATGAAAAAACGACTGGTAATAAAAGCAGAGAGTGTCTCCAATCTTGGATAAACTCAACTTTCACAAGAACAGAGATAATCAACGCGTAAACGTCGAGGTCAAATTTTCATTATGGATTTCTTCTACTCAGCCATGCTCCTGGAGAATAATAAATCAAGGCAAAATATTTCGAAATGCAATCTCGGCTCTGCACGTGGAGGATAAGTACTGCGCAACAGAGGAAATTAAAACGAGGAAAACTAATTCACCAACGAAAGCTTTCGAACAAATTTATCTTTAATTGCATTAGTATATAGATGGCCACATTTCCGTTGCGAGAACGCTCGGTAGCTACATTACGTGGATCAGTGGGGGGATTTTAATTAACATTCGCACCTCCTGAGCGTGTAATTTCCATTATGGTGAGGTTTAATTAGTATCCTCGTATTAATTAGTAATTAGTGATTAGATATCTTTTTATCATAGTCCCTAGGGGGACTATGATAAAAAGATATCTAGTTACAACGTGGCATTTCCACAAACGACTTCTTCTGAATAGTCAAACCAAAAAAACTTTGACCCTTTTTAGAACCACTTGTTAAAACAAGTATGCAACTGATAGGTCCAAATCGGAAAATTCACGATTTATAACTTTGTTTCCTTCAATGTTGTTTGTTTCAATGCATTCAATCATTAGAATTTCACCGAGCTTATTGTCATAAAATCATGCACTACCCAATAAAAAATGATCTTGGATGGAAATTTTCATTAATTAACTACCTGAATAGGATTGCTGATGCAAATTATAACACACCAACACTTTCTTACTGCACAATTAATTTGTTGTACAGTTTCTTTTTCAGTTCAGTTTTCAGTTGCTTTTCTTTGTTTATTTGTTGGTGACTTTTAATTGTTTTCACACATCCCTTTTTGGGGGTATTTCGCAAAAGAAGCTTATTTTATATTTTCATTATCACTTCTTTATTTTTGGAATACTTAAAGACGCTGGTTGATGCAAGAAGAAACATTAGTCTCGATCTCGCCCATATTGAGACTCTAGTAATTCATACCTTAAGAGCCTTAGAGAATGTTGCAAGAGCCAAAATACAACTAGAGTTCTAACAACTCAACCATAATTACAGTTAAGCTACACTATCCAAGATAAGCAGAAAACTAAGATATATGACGCAAGAAAACTTTGAGATTAACAGATGAAATAGTATAATAATTATAAATGTTAATTTATATAAAGCATAAACTAACGTGTATAATTGTTACAAAAAGGGAATTTCGCACGTCAAATATTATTTAAGAGGTCTAGCAAAGAGGTCAGCGAACAATCATTAAATCTTACTACCCAAAGATATACAAAAGTAAAAAATAGCGGCATGACTGGAACTTGAATGCAAGCCTCTCTCTTTCCGGGTAAATATTCTAAGCACTATATATTATACTATGTATACTACCACGCGGCGTCTTTTCCACACTTTTAAGAGAATGATTTTGTGAGTAATGCAATTAGCGCTGAACATAGTGGAACCAATCACAGCCAGAGACCCTCATCGAAACAGCCGCATCACAAGGCGATGTTTTGAGGCATTTCACACAAAGGAAATCAATGGAAATGAAGAAAAGGAGTTTTAATTAGTACGAGGAGGCGTGCGCCTTAAAATCAGAGGATAACGAGGAGTGGAAAATTACGACATGACTGGGACTCGAGCCCAGGTCCGTCAGTAAAAATATTTTCAAATAGATACCAAAAGGGAAGAAAAAGAAATGGTAAATCAATGAAAAGGAAGAAGACGGGATTAAGTCGAGGAAGTATGAAGAGAGAGGGATTTAACGAAAAGGTAAGGATTGAAGAATAGTAGGGTGAGAGGAAGCATTATCGGTAGAAAGGTAGTATAATTATTATAATATAGTTGATTACCTTGATATTCGGTTGGAAAGGGCTTTAAGAATTTCTAGTTCTTCTCTGGAGTTCATCGACCGTTATTTATTACTGTGAGTGCCTGAGTGCCTGATGATGACGTGAAGCGTCAATACCATGGCCGTGGAAAAAAACTATACAGCGGTATAGTTCGTTTTTCATTTCTTCAATCAACAAGTCCTACCATAAATAACCAGAAGCAATCGATAGTATCGTCTTACTAAAGGAATCAGATTTAACCTACATTGCAGCTGTATTTTTTCTATCACAATAATTAAAATATGAACATTACAGCAATTGAAGAGAAGAATTTCTTGATCAGCTTACCAATGGTTTCAAGGAGCCACGTAAGTCGATTTGAGGTTTTTTGCTGACCTTACTTCATACGTACCTACTTTCATCAAAATTGTAGAAAACAAAGAAGTAAATGAGAATTTGTTAAGAAGGATTTTGGAGTTTTCTTACCCATAAATTGCTACAAAATGTGTACGACTCCCGCTCAGCCAAACTGGTTTAGCGTCCGCGTCTGGTGAAAGCAGCAATCTGGCTCGATAGCTTAATTGGTTAAAGCATCTAGGTATCTAGGTAGGAAACAGATTGGAGACCTTGATCTATGGAGTGAAGTCGAACTTTAGCATTTTTCTCATTCCAGCCATATAACACAACACCGAAGAATATCAGGAATTTTCGAGTTATTTAGCTGTCCCCTTTTGTAAGACCAGAGCAAGTCGATTCCACCACGGCCATTCAACCCCACCAATAGAGAATGCTCGCCGAATTGACGCTGTCACCTTTAGAGACGGAGAGAAACGACTTCCTCATTCCCATCCCAAACTTCTCCCAAAAGGAAAAATATTAATGAAGAGCGCATGAAATTGAAAGGAAAAGGGGCGGATGACAAACAAATAAAGGCCGAGGTTGCGAAAGAAGCACAGACTAAATGAGGCACTTGAGTCGTTTGCTGTGGAAGGCTTCGTTTTACAGTTCCCAACGAATCTAATAAACCCAAGGAGAAACGGATACAAGAAAAGTCTGGTAGGATCGGTACTCGAACCCGGGTCTTCCGCTTTCCTAAAGACTACTTTAACCGTTAAGCGATCTTGATTCCTAGCCGCACGACATTTCAAATGTTAACATCCTTATCCTTTTCCTTGTGAATCCAATGAAATTCGATGGCAATGAGTTCTTTGATCTGAGCAAAAGGAATGAGATTTTCGTGGAATCCCTTGGAGCTTAGGGATGGATAGGAGGGAGAGGTTTCGTGTCTGAAATTCCTGAAGAGGTCTCCCGTTGGAAGTGAGAATGTCAATTCATCATCGAAAAAAGAAGGCTGAATAAGCATTAAGGATCTTCAGATGCTGGACCGGATTTCATTACAGACTTGGGAGATTGGAGACAAGAGCCTAAAAATCTAGGGAACTCTAGTCGATGTTTATGATACTTTGGACGCAATCATTGGCCTTTCTTACGTTAGCATAAGGTACGCTGTTTCACTGAAATGTTTTTCAATAAGTTTCGTTTTTTTATGATTGAGAAGTAGCTATGGATGATTCAGGAATGTTCTCACATAATACGGTCCAATTCATAGTAATGATATCTGTAGCCAATAGTTCAACTGTGATTCCAGTATTGTGTCCCTTAACAAAAGCTGTGAAAGTGATAACTAAAGAACAGAGCCGTAAAAGTATCTGAAAACTTATTTGGTAAAACTCTTGTAATAGTGTATTTTTCCAAAGATATGACAATAAACTAATCAAATAATTATCCTGAAAAATAAAGCTTAAAATACAAAATGTTTACATAGTTTAGTATTGCAAAAGTATTTAACAGTTAATTATTATTATTAATATAGACAGTTATAAATATTACTACCAATGCCGTATCATCCAATAAAATTTTATCTTATTACTTTATCAATCTATCTTGTTTAAAGCACTCTCCCTTCTTCCTTTAGTCGGTAATTGGAAGTGGTCCATTTTGGAAAAACCTAGAGCATATTCATTAAAATCCGGACGGTATAAAGAAATACTACACAAGAAATAAGAAACAATTTGTAAACAAATTAAATACTATTACAATTTCACAGTAATTTTTAAGAATTTGCTATACACGATTTCAACAATGATGACTTAAAGCCGAGAGAAAAGCAGGGCATCCGTGTATCAATCGGCATCTTCTGTGAAGAATTTCGCCGTGAGGAGGAAATTTGGCTCATTAGGCAAGATGAGGAGTCAGATATCTTTCTTCCTCACTGAGCTATCGAACGCTATCGATATAACATGTCCGCGTAACTGCGGCACAATGATCTCATGTTCAAAATTTTTCACATCATCTCGTGAGTAGAGACAAATTTAATGTCATCATTAAACATCACTCATACCCAAGTAGCTTTCATATTACCACAGCTATGAACAAAACTTAAACATAAGTAAATATAATATGTTTCTTCACCCTGTACCAAAAACAGATGAAAATATCCATTAATCATGATATTGTGTAAAAAACCTCTCTCTGCATGAGGGAAGAGAATGAGGAAGCTTTCTAGTAATACGATTTCAGTAATAGAAAACGTTGCATACGATTGATATTACATTTTAGGTACAATCTATGTAGTGCTTTTATGCTACTTCAAATGTACTTGTATTCATAGCCAGAGCCGCACCCAGCCTCTCCGCCGCCCGGGTGCGTGCATAATTTGTCGCCCCTTATAATTAAATATCAAATACATACATACCCTGATTTGCAGGTAAACATTTTTTTATAAGACTTTGAAAAAACGTTATTTAATGACTTCGTTTCCCAGTTTACTTTGGTTAAAAGACATCAGTAACGCTTAATTATACACATTCCGTATATTGATATAGTGAACCGTCACTATAAGTAAATAGTTGACATTATTTTGAATAAGTTAGCAGCAACAGTCTCCGGAAGTATCAATAAAACATCCAAAGCTATTAGGAAATTAGGAAAGATTAATCAAATCTCTAGTAAATATATATACCAAAACATGAATAGGATTTATTCTTGGTACCAGAAAATCTTATATTGATTCCAATTCTTCGATTAAATAACTGCACAGATATTCCATTCTCGTCTTGAGATAACCATAAATAATCCCTTTCTCTAGCGTTAGACAATCTTTAATTTCACATCGTAATCTCTCCTATATAAGTCCTGTTCATCACAGAGAAAACAATAAATAATGTTGTAGTACTAAGGATAATGGTTGGCTGCTCTTCTGTTGACGTCCTTTAGATGCCGCCGCCCTGGTACGATGCACCCCTTGCACCCATAGAACGGCG
Organism: Ladona fulva; assembly: GCA_000376725.2. Classification (NCBI taxonomy): domain Eukaryota; kingdom Metazoa; phylum Arthropoda; class Insecta; order Odonata; family Libellulidae; genus Ladona; species Ladona fulva. The sequence continues at coordinate 589,187 of KZ308624.1, forward strand.
CGGCTTATACTCTCTATGGAGTGTTTTGATTCTCTGTTCATAGCTATTATACAATTCAACGATTTCTTTTAAAAGATAAATAGTACGGATTTTTTCCTGATTTTAATTCTACAGCAATATATTTAGCCCATTATATTGCTCATTCATAATCAAAAGAGGTCATATTTGCAAAAAATATACTTGCGGAGCAACGAAATATTAGAGTTAAAGTATTTAAAATGATCGATCGTTTCGTCTCCTACTTAAAATTTGGTTAATGTGCCCTGAATACGCAATCATTTACCTCTTGATAACTTATCTCTCACTAGATTTCATCAAATAACTTTTGTCTGCTTTTTTCCCGTCCTTTTTCCCTGTTCCACAAAGATATATCCCACCTCTCCACATTTGATCCAGCCGCTTCTTCTATTTTTATTATAGTATTTTTCAAAAAATCTTTCTTTTTACTGCAGAGGATAAAGATCTACCGAGGAATATTTTCAAGTTAAATCAAGTAGAATGCAAATGAATCTCTCTGATAAAATTTAAAAAGAATTATGAATAAGAGTATAATGACGTTTTAAACAACTGAACACCTAAGCTTCGTACTGATTAAATATTAGTTATCCTTACTCCTATAAAATATATTAATTCACTTCCGCGAGATTTATTAGTCAGTGACTTTTATAATTTTAGTTAATTCTAATTTGGCCGTCTACGATACCATATGGTCGGACAAATGTCTATAGCCTTAGTTGGTTGAAGCATCAGCCCGGAGAGAGGAAGATTCAGGGTTCGAGTCCCAGTTCTGTCAGACTCATTTCATTTCAAGTTTCAACCAGTATTTTCTTGGGATTTTTCCTGGGTGAATGCTTTTACGTGCAAAATCACCATTAATTTTGAATAAAATTCTTAACCCACTGCAAATTAAAACTAAAATAACATATCTCACTATATAATTATCAAGCTTCTGTTGAGGACCACTATGAATTAATATTCAATTGAGTGTTATCCCAGCAGAACTTCCTCGAGGGGGATAACTCTCCATTGAAATGAGCTCCAGCCCACAACAAGAATAAGAACAAGAAATGGTATCTTTCAAAAACCAAGTACTCAGAGGAACTAATTTTAAGGATGCCACACTGCCATTCTCATATGCAGAGCCGCGCCGTCCTATGGGTGGAAGTGGTGGACCGCACCCGGGCGGCGGCATCTACAGGGCGGCAACAGAAGCGTAGCCAACCATAATTATTATTACAGAGGCATTATTTGTTGCTTTCTGTATGGTACGTACAGCTTATCTAGGAGAGATTGAGATGTTAAATTAATGATTGACTAACCTTTAGAGGAAAGAATTAAGGAATCAACTCAAGACGAAAAGGAATTTGTGCAGTGGATTTAATCGAAGAATTGGTATCAGTAAAGATTTTCTGGCACTAAAAATAAATGCTCTTTCAGGTCTTAGAATGTATATTGACCAGAGATTTGATCGGAGTCTTTTCTAATTCGCAAAGAGCTTTGCGTGTTTCATTGACACTTCTGGAGACTGTTGCTGCTAGGATAATAGCAATCTAAGGTAATGGGAATTATGTTCGCCCTCGGGAGGGCTGGTAGCGGCTCTGCTCATAGGCATATCATTTTGTGGTCCCCCCCTCCCTGGAACTCATTTGTCCGCTTCGCTAAATCTTTTATCGCCACATTTCCTTCATTCATACATCGATGTTTCCTTAAAAAAAAACTCGCATACTTTTTAAAGTCGCAGGAACTTGGGAAGTGAAAGAGGAAAGGAAGAGAGGAATAAAGGATTTCGACGGTAATGAGAGCACCTCAAGCATGAAGGAACAGGAAACTTTATAGGAAAGAAAATAACGAGGAAATAAAATGGACTGAATATTTAAGTTCTTGGAAAGGGATGCGGTTTTCCAAGCGAAAATTTTCTGGAACTCGATTAACTTTTTTCTCTTTGCCAAGGCCAACTAGTGGAAATTCGATTTGAATTAAATGCTAATATAACAATAATAAACCCCGATTAAACAGCAACATAAACATTTATTTTATGTAAAACCAATTCAAGGAAAGATAATCTCTGAATTTTAAGAAATTCTCCATCTATTACTTTCCACCTAGGTGAATGTGCAATCAAGGACTTGTGATTTTAAAAACGACCTCGGCTTATTTCGGAATATTTTATGGATTATCACAAGAACAATTTCAATACAATTGAGTACTTCCGGAAACCGGAAATTTCTAAAAATTAAATTTCAATACCTATTTCACCAGACCTCCGTTTAATTAATTCTCTCGAAAAATGGATGACATAAAAGGAAACAAAAGAAAACAGTCAACCAAATTAAGAAACAAATCCATTACCTTTTTATGCTCTTAAGGAAAGAGCATGATGCTCTAAAATAAGAAAACGGGGGAAATTTTTCTATCGCGGATTTCATTTGATATAAATTGTGGAATAAAGTCATTGGTTTTGACTTGGAGTCACATAATAAATTACAAACGGCTAATTGAAAATCACAATTATAACAACTTTCTAATGAAATTTCTGCTAATTACCCTAGCTGATTACATCATCTAAAAATATAACAATATTTCTCTCATAATTTTATGATTTCAGCCTAAAATATGAAGAACATAAACGATTTTTCAATTCTTTACAAAATATCTCCAAACCTTGCTGTTTGTAGGAATGCGGAAACAAATCCTTAATCCTCGAATAATTTTTCAACTTTTTGAGTGAGAGGGAATTTCAGCCCCTCCCTCCCCAAAGTTTGCCGTACTCTGCCACTAAGCCTCAAGACATTAATATAGTCCGTTATAATTAAATTTCCAATTGAGTACAGCTCAGTCCACATCGAGTCAATTATGAGCTATTATTCGTTGTCGAAGCAGCATTCCGCAAACACAGTACGACAGAGGTTATGGCACATTCCTAATTTATGGGGAGAAGGAAATTTTACCAGAACGGAAGTACTGTAAATAATGCGCGATAGATATAGCGTTTGGACGTAAACATCGGAACAGAAAATGCACACAGGAGCAAATGCCGAAATGTATGCGCGACCGGAACGGCATTAAGTGGAAATCCCATATTCCGAAGAACGATGCTTTGCCTCGGAGGCGACCGCGAGCATTTCCGTTCACGACTCGTGTCACGGGGCTGTGACCCCATTCGCGTGAGTGACCTCGGGCGAAATGCACTTGCAGGCGCCAAATGGAACAGAATGTTTTAAATGGAACCTCTCGAAAGATAAAGAGACGCATTTGGGACGAGAGGATGGAAAAGTCATTGCGGGATTGCTCGCATTGCTCACGAGGTCAGAATAGATCGCCTCCGACGCCGAGGTCCCTCCGAACAGACTGTTCAATTGAAACTTCAACTGCTTCGTGCAGAAACTGAACTATATCTTGACCACTAATACCGACACTTACAAGATGACTTTCACTTAAATGCATCCAAATTAGTTAAAACGTCACTTTTATTGCTATATTTCTATTATGTATACATGCTATACAACAGATACTACATTCACACTTCCTGCCGTGAACATTTTTTTTCCTAGGCCTCACTTAGGTTTTTAAATCCACAACTAATTATTTCAAATTTTGTCCTAATTCAACTCAAGTTAACTTTTATTATCTATTTTTTAACTCTTTGATATTATTATTAATTTAAATTTTTTAAATATTGACGATGGGTTAAATGGAAGAGGAGACTTTAAAGTCTCAATTTCGCCCAAAATAAAGACGTTATTTATTTATTTATTTATCTACCTTCGATTTGGATGAAACAGATGCTGAGGGAAGAGAGTGTACCGCCTGCCACACGCCGAAAGGTTGTATTTATGTAGATATACAAATCTTAAAAAATAAAAG
>KZ308624.1:593408-608576 GCA_000376725.2 Ladona fulva
TTTAAATTCGACATTGATAGATATCGTTAATTGCCTATTTTTAGATTATAATAAGGGGGAGTTCCTTTCAATGAGAATAATTGGTATTAAAATTTTTTTCCTGTAACTGCCGTGTGTAATTCACGGAGTTTATTACATCTCTTGCCAAGGAAGAATGGACTTGAAAAAAGTCTGACGGGACCGGGAATCGAACCCGGGGTTCGATCCCGGTTCCATTCTCGGAATCCCGGGTTCGATTCCCGGTCCCGTCAGACTTTTTTCAACTCCATTCTTCCTTGGGATTTATCCTGGGTGCTAACCATCTTGCGCAAAGTCACCCTTACCCATTTTCCTTTGTTTATATTTCTTGCCTTTTTTACAACTATAAGAGCATATGACAATTAACTCAACTCCGGAGAATGTGGAAGATGTGCTAACTGTAAACCTTCCATCATATTAAAATAATTAAAAATTGGTGATTATGTAAAATAATTTCTCCATGTTCCCTTTCGTTAATTCCTTCGTAAATTCAGATAGAAGCAGATATGCAAATGACGATACCGAAGATTGCAAAAGGCCAAAGCTATCCAAAGCCAAGCTTAAAGTAACTTTAATATAGTTTCTGTTGAACCAGTTAAATAATATTCTTATAAAATCAAATTAAACTATTTTTCTTAGTATTTGAATTCATTTCCATAGTAATTAGTAAAGCTAACATCTAGAGATAAACTGTTTTTAGTTAAATATAGTCTGGAATTTAGTTTTTTCCTCCTTGGAATAATTACTAATTTCTGGTTAATGCCTCGATTTGAAAATGATTTTCCTGCGAGACAACAATTTTTTTCGTGCACTACGAACACGAGAGACGAAAACAATAAGTATTCCCAAATTTTAGCCCATATCAAGGCCCTCAGCAGTCGAGATCCCCAATGACAAAACGTAATAGAAGGTGCGATTCGTAGAAGATTGGTATTTATTTAGATTTTGAATGATCCGAAAAATAAATATAATATTGAGTGATAGGCGTGAAACGACATAGAGCTATTGAGGGTTTTGTCAAGTAGATATACCACCTCTAATATTTTGTATCGCTGGTGTTTTCTAAAACACTTTTCCAAGGCAGAGTTAACCCTCTGAGTTTTGAGCGCATTATCCTAAATGGTTTAGAAAGAGGAATTAACAAAACAGCGCAAAAAAACCTTCATTTCATAAACAGGCCAAGAGAAATTTGTGAGGGGTTCCCAAGTTGTATTGTAGTTTCATCCATTTACTTTCTTGTGTACATACATTTCCAGACTTTCTATAGGCAGACCATCCTCTCATTTGGTTTCGTTATCGCTTGCTTTGCTTTATAATTTTATTTTAATTTACTATTTATCGAGGAAACTGGAAGATAAAATATTTATCATAATCACTATATTTAATACCCTTACCCTATTTAAAATAACTGAATATATGATTCAATTAGTGTTACAAAATGAAAAATTATCTAACTGGATAAATTTTGATTTTTTTAATTGAAAAAATCTTATATATGTTTTTATTTTGTATTCTTAGCTACCCTCTCTTTCGTTAAATATTTTATTTTGTACTACGATATAATATTTTACTTTTTCTAATATTTGCCTTTTCCATCTCTTAAATTGCCTTTGATTCTTTTTTAAAATTAATTTTAAAGATTCGCATTTAAATTACTTTAAATTTCTTGCCTTGTAACTATACTTACAATAACCCTTATACGAGGAATGCAAATTACTGCGAAAAAATATGAAGTTGGTAACTGAATAAGCACAAATGAGACTTTAAAGAGTTATTTTATCATGAGTGTGGAGGTTATTGCGACCTTCGGGGTATTTGGTAGAAGCTACGAGTGTCTGAGACAATGTAGTAGATTAGAGAGAACAGTGTAGACAAAGGCAGTCTAATTAACTTCCAAAAACGCCATTTCCATGCGTCAGGGAACGAGTTTCGCTCTCCTCCCCAAAATCCGAGATAAATTCCGCGATTCCCGCTCGAATTCTCGGAAGTGCTGAGTGCTGCGAAAAGAAGAGAATTTCCCTTTCGAATAGCGTCAGGGCGCTCCGGAAATTCGAAGCGGAGTTTTTTCCTCAGCTCGCAAAAGAAAACGGAGCGCGGAAAGAGAAGTCATTCCCGTAAAAGATTAGAAAACAAACAGGATCGAACAAAATGTTCTTCCAGAGTATGAATATCGCAGATGACGACCAAAGATGGGTGTTTTTTCTATTATATTTATTTTATACATTAAATTAATACATGATCTACAATTTGTTACATTTTCTTAAAATTCATTCCGCTAATCCTGACTTTGCGTTCGATCGAGCAGAGAATTAACACATCGACATAAAAGAATGTCTCTGTAAGACACTAAACCAAAAGATGATTGGATACTCATCACTCCCAACATTACCTTTAAAATGAAATAACGGAGAATGAGGTAACTTTGCAACATGTGGAGTGAGGTAGTTTGCCCCTGCGTTCCTTAAGGTTATTAATAACCCTATAACAATTCATAGCGTGCGATAACATTTGGAGTGAAGTGAGTAAAGAAACTGGAACGTGAATTAAAGGTTAAGAACATGCCAAGATCCGTTATGCCGGCGGTTTGCGTCTTTCCCTTTGAGACCGAAACAGTAAACGAGGGAAAGGAAATGGATTAACCGGAAATCACATCACCCAAAAGTCACCTTTTGGGTGAATCCTAGAAGTCTGGCCTCTGAAAATAGTTCCCTATACCTTTAAAATAAGATTTTACTATCTGTAGGATTTGCAAGTCTTTCGTTCCCTTCCTTGCCGGTGATTTCTTGCTTTGGAACTTTTTCCATACATATCTGACCTTGGATTTTATATGCGCGGGGTAGTTTTTTCTTCTTTTCTACTTTTATATCTATTTATATATAAGTATGCAACTATAAGCGTAACGGCATTTATAAAAGAATAGACTATTCAGTCTCAATTTTGCTCTCTATGTCTTAGGAGGACTTCTTCATGGGACACTATAAAGCAAAGAGATCCCCTAAGTTCAAAGATCAAAATTCAGACGCTACAATCCTCTTTTAGCAAAAAAATACAAATCTCTGCCCAATTTTCTAAATGTTTCTCGAATCAAAAATATCATGGTGTTGTGACTGAGTATACTTCTTACTTAGACAAAATTGAAACAATAACAGCTCTGCTGGTAAAGTGTCTTTCTTCATACCTATAGTGCCTGTAATAATGATAGATGATAGATAGTTATGTTTTGCGAGTTATATCAAATGGTAAACTTAAGCTAATATGGTCGGCTGGTCTGCAAGAGATTTTGGACCAGCCTATCTGCTGTTAACATGCATTAGCTAATTAGATGTCATACTTACATAAATGTAAGTGAAGAGTAAACATAGACTCTAAAGTAATTTGGGATGTTTATTCGACAAAGGCCAAACTTATTTTGTTGTCAGTGTAGGAAGCTTCAGATAATTGAATTCCACTGAAAAATACCATCTGCCTGCAGAGAATGATCGAGAATATCCCCAGTGTTAGCTACTTAAGGGTATTAATAGAAGAATGCAGAATATCCGTTATAGATGTTTAAAAAATAATGACATAACTTCTACTCTTCACTCCACATACTACTCGTTTTTCTAAGACGAACTAGCTTCGTCGTTATAGAAAATTTTACTGCGAAAACAATACACGTCGGAAACAGACATTGGAAGTATTATAGGTTTTATTTAAAAGGAAAGACAATTAGTTTTACTATCATTTGGATTTTTGTGACTTTTTTGTCTCGGTGTGTGGCTATATAATCCATAGAATAAGTAACCCGCACCTTAAAAAAATTGAAGTAGTGAAATTGCATAAAATTCTGTTATTACGTAAAAGAATAACTGCTGAAACCTTCCAAAAGGAAGTGATAGTATCCTATGTTATTATCAATTGATATTGGACATTAATGTGGGAATTGTATAAAATTTAATTTTTAGCGTATTTACTTATGCCACAGATAAATCTAAATTTCCTTAACACGAATATAATTTAACTTATCCTTGGATATGCTCATTTTTACGAGAGATTAAATATTTTCGATTAAATGAAGCCTTACAATTTCTCTCATGCCGATATCTACCCACGAGTAAACCAATATAGCAGAGCTGTTGGTATGACTTCGGGGCAGGTGTTTCAAAGAAGTCCCAAAATAATTAATAATTTTTTCAGCAACTCTAATTCACCATCGCGCTAACTGAGCCGGAGTTTTATAAAACCACGCGTAGGCTAGAATCTAGAGAAAATCTGAGTACGGCAGGTGCCACAATTCAAGAAACTGGTTCTGAGCGCTGCAAACCCTAAAGCCACGTTTCCTTTATGAATACATCCGAATGTGTCTCCGCCCCACACTATTAGAATTCCGTTGTAGCCGATGCGTTGGATCTTCATTAGCACAAAATATATATTCCAGTCAGGAGAAGTGAAGGGACGTGTACGGATTGGTCGGGATGGTATTTTGGCCCGTAAATGACTGTTCCCTGTCCTCCCACACCTAGTCAACCTCCTGCAATTGATGATGTGGGAGGAACTCCTCTCCAGAACTATTCCACGATTGATATCACCTCGAGTATAAAGAATTTCACCGCAAAGAAACGGTAAATATCAGCTTGCAGCGTCGTCCCTCAATTCGCTTTTTCTGCCGCGACATTTTTGATAGTATAAATAAACGAAACCGTAACTTTGTCAAACTCCATACTAAGGAGTATGAAATATATGAATTTGAAAAGTCATTTCTTTTATGCTTGTCTGTAAATTATGCTGTGCGAAGACATTTGAAGGTTAAACTAGACTTACGGAGGAAGAACATGCTTGGTTCGTTTTTGTTTTTCTTATTCCGAGACTTGCAGCCGAAATACATTTTGATCCTTTACTCACAAAATTTCCATTTCTTCTGTTAACACTCGTTCCGGCCCTAACAACGTTACGTGTCCCATTTTGCATTCAAATACATACCTAAGATCTTTTCTAGTAACGGCCTTACATTTCTGGGATTCACTACCGGTTCAAATTAAAAACTCAACCTCGGTAAGATCTTTTAAAAACAAACTATTTATTCACTTCTTCGATCACGATTGATCTCCGGTATCTTTATATTTCTGATTTCTCTGTTTCTTTCGTAAAATGTTATTATTTATCTATATATTAATATATTTTGTAAAGTTATTCTTATTTGCGTCATTTTTGGTATTGTATTAATTCTGTTTATATTTTCGTTATTGTACTGTTATGTGAACCACTGTGTTATGCCTTACCGATGTGTGAGCTGACAAATTATTGTACTTATTTTTGCTCTTATGGGCGTTCCCTGGGGCATAATTAATAAAGGTTATTATTATTACCATTAAACCTAATTACCTCTACCATTAGCTACCAAAAAGGGGAAAGAGGCAGTTTGTCCGTGCTTTCTTCAGGGACTCTAAGCCAGAATGATCAAAATGGGAACAAGTCCACATGAGTGCAGAACAATGACTCTAAAGGTATTACTTTTGTGGCATTCATAAAAGAGAGACCACTCTCCAGCGTCACTCATGCCTCAGTAACTTCCGCATCATCGCAGCCATGAGCCTAACTCGACCCAATCATCTTCCCAATTTACTGAACCGCTATAAATTCATAGATAGTTATTACAGATTTACCTACGTAATGTAGTAACATACTATCTTAAATAAATTTCATTATGCCCTATCTCATTCCATTATTATCTCATTTACTTATTATCTTATTCCGTTATTATCTAATTCCCGTTAATACCTTATTCCGTTATTATCTTATTCCGTTTCTATCTAATTCCGTTATTGTCTAATTCCGTTTCTATCTAATTCCATTATTACCTTATTCCAATACTTCCTTTCACTTTTGCATGGTAGACTGTCGTCCTATCGTAGAGTTGTCTTTGACACCATTAGCCGTAGATAATGCGATCCAGTCAGTTGTCAGTTTCCGCAATAGATGATGAAACTACGAGTTTACCACCAATAAATGAAGAGCTACTTTCAACCGGTGACCTATTTAATCGAAAACATTCCAACAAACTTGTGAATTCCCCAAATTTCAAAGGGGAAAGAATCGCTATGAGTACGAAGAGTCCACTTCCTTGATTCTGAGGAACATTTCTTCTCAGCTCAATTCTTTGCTTTGAAATGTTTCCTTTGATCCCTTTCTCCCAAGAATTCTCTTAGCTCCTTCCAATAATGTCACGTCGCATCCCTCCTGCTTAATTCAATTTCCATGCCTCATTTTTGAGTCTCCTTCCTTCGTGTGCAGCATCTCCGAGGACCGCACCTTATGCCGCGAGATTCCCTTCTTAGCTCCTTTTCTTTCGCCAATGAAAGGGAGACGTGATGAAAATCTTCAGTCCACCCGCATGAAGGAAACGCGTAGCCCGTGCCAGTGTAGAATTCCACTGAAATTTGTCCTGCCGAGAATTTTTATTGTTGTTTCCTCTCTTTTGGGTTCTTTTGTAACCTTAGTGGACAGGCATCTTGGAATACCTTGTCCACTGCCCTCTTGCATTAAAAGTTTTCTCTCCCCATCATCGGAAGTTTAATGCGAAGGTTGAATGCCCTCTCACAGTTTCCGAGCAAATGAAGCGCAATTCAAGCTGAAGGTCCTTCCTGATTTTCTAACTCTGTAAGAATCAGAAACACCCAATGAGAACAACTTGAGATATTTCCCAAATTTAACCATATTTCTCGGAATTTCATATGAAATTCTAAATGCTGGAAAGGCTACGAATAAAATTGAATAAAATTCAGTTTTGTAAATGCTTCCTAAAATTCTCTTCTTTTCCCGCCAAAAACAAGAAATAATTTTAAAATTTAATTTTTTTAGAAAGTAAAGATATATATAACAAAACCACTTACAGGACGAAAAATTTCCCAACTGACGACGTCTCTATAAACTAAGGAGTCTGCTGTCAAACGTTAATAAAAAAAGTCTTATGAATTCGCAAACCTTATAAAAAAGGGGGATTTGGATAACTTGATTCTATTAAGGTTGTTGAGAGAATTTTAAGGATTTTGTAGCGAGTTTAAGAAAATCACAGAGAGATAATTTTAAATCTGAGGATTTGCATGTGAGAATGTAGCTATAATATGAATAATCAATCGTTTCACACAAAAAATAACATTTTTAGCAGACATACAGAACAACGTGAATTCATTTTCCGATCAACTAGGCCTTCCTCTAACCTTGCATGCAAGGAAAAATGAGCGATATTCATTATCGCGTACGTACGTATTTTGTACTTGACTAGAATGATCTTCTCGGACCTGTTTAAGTAGATAAATTTCCGGTAAAACTTGAAAAGTGTATTTATTTATTTATTTAAGAATTACCCGTCGCGATTAGGTCGTGGGACCCGGTAGCAACGGTATAAATAAGGAGTGAGAAAGTTTTCGTTCCTTCGCGATATACATCTGCTTCATTTCCGCCTTACAAGTTAACTTTAGATATCAAATCTTACTACAGGAAGCATAACAAAAAATTCGGTGAAAATAATACGAATAACAGAATACGGTATTACATCGAAAATGGTGTTTCCAAAGTGTCCTTCAGGAAGAAAATTATATCTGCCCGTGGTATTTATTCTAAATTACACGGCATGTATTGCTAAAAAATAAAATGCCTCGTTTGCGTTAACGAATTATTGTACTACGACAAATCGGAAATTTTCAAATTATCCGGAAGAGAAATATTTATGCGAAATATTTGATCAGCAATCCTTATTCAATTAGCATCATAATTTTGCCCGTACAATTTACCTGATCGTATCCTGGTAATGAAAAAATTTTACATCAATAGTCAACAGATTTCTTGCCATTTGACAATAGACAATTTACCGGAAATAAAACTATGAATAATAATAGAAAAAAAGAGTTTTGAAAAGTCTCGTAGATGGTAATGTGAAACTGGTATTGCTTTCTAATACCGTTTCGTTAGTAAAATAAAAACAACTCCCTGGGCCCACCTGAAAGAATACTTTTACAGAATACAAAGAAATACGGAATACATCCGATGGCACATTCTCTGAATTTCCTTTCTCTCTGAATTTATTTACGCTGGGTTCGATGTGTTTTAACGCGCCTTTTACAGTCACAGGTGATGCAAACGAAAAGATCAGGGCAAAGATTTCACAAAACAAAGAGTTACCAATAGAGCAAAGTTAACGTGAATATATTTAAAAACAAAAATTATCCTTGATAATCATCGTCATCATTATATTTAACGTTAGGAAACAGATAGAAACAGGGCTACTAGTAAAATTAGAGGTTTACATCGCTCCAAGAACCGAAACGGTTCTTGGAGTGATGTAAACCTCTATGGTTCGAGGCAGTAAAATATGGTTCGAGGCAGTCTATCGACACCAAGTCTGGAAGCAAGAGGAAGGAAACGGATTAACGGACCTTCAAGATACCCCATAATTCTTATTTCAATAGACAAGATATCATTTTCAAAAGCAAGAGGTAGATTTAAAAAACGTTTCTATCAAATTTGATACAATAAAGAACGGTACGTATAGATTAGCGGACGGTTTATTTTATGGGAGTAACTAGCTGAAGTGCTCGTTCATTCCCGACGGGGAAATATGAAAATGCATGAGCTGGGATTCATCAATCTGATTAGTCATCTGCAGGACGGGTTGTTTACAATCTCAAAATTTTAGAAAAGTTTCGTTTATTTTATAAAAACACGCAATTTTGAACAGAAAACAATATTTGGCTACTAAGATAAGAATCTTTATTCAATTTCCCTTATCCTGGTCCTCTTCTAGATATCTAACTATTCCTTATTGTTTAATTTTGCAAAAGAAACAAACCCTCGTTTCGTCGCTGAAAAATATCTTCATTTAGACGATACTAGTCGCTTCAAAATTATATTTATTCTGTGGAGAGTAATAAGTCCTTTCATCCCTTTATTTTACTTTAATGAAAGTATTTCTATTTAGTTTCTGTAGAGAGGAAATAAGGCAATCAAATAAATAATTGCAATTTTTTTCTGTTTCTGTTGCTCTCTGTTCAGTATTGTAATTTATTCGTAATTATTTACCTTCGAGTGTGATTATCAAAATCATCTGCATTGAAGTGCGATGAAAGATTCATTACAACACCATTTCACTCGGGATGAGTGTGCACACGTAATCTGTTTAGAAAGCTTAAATCAACTTTCCTCATTTAAAGTTACGCTTATGCACATTTACGTACCCTTTAATGAAACTCACATGCATACGTAAGTAGCAAATTAATTTATTCTTGCTTTTTTTCCTTATCATTTAATGCCACGCTGGTTCGACGAATCCTATCAACTAAGCTCCTTTTTGTTCCGTCATAGTTTTAAAAAGTAGAATTAATTGACTAATTTACATAGACATGGATATTTCCCAGTCACATTGTAGTCGAGGATTTTTTAAATAGAGAGACCCTTTATTGGCGAAGTTAGGAACATGTGGGTATAACATCTCAACAATAGTAGGCATATTTCTTATTTAACCAAGAGAATGTCCCTTCGATAAAAAATTATTCACCTTTACAGAATCGGATAATATATCCAAAATCCCTCTTTTTGCAGGAAAAACTGACGCTATGATAGTGATAAAGGTGTTTACTTAGCACAATTAAGCACGCGCCTTAAAATTCAAAAATGAATGGATGAGAAGAACGATTTGACTTGAACTCATATCTTTCATCACTATAAGATGGTGGCCTCTTAGTAGAACTCGGGTGGTGGTTAGTACCGCTACGTAGAGACAGAGACGTAGCCAAGGAGGTGATTTTGGGGGTTCAAACCCTCCCCATGAGAAAAGAGCCAACAATAACTAAAAGCATGCGATTCGATGGCATTTTGCAATTATGCCATGCGAGCATCGATGAAGATTCGAAGAGTATACGAGTACATATTAAAATCAATCAGTTTCTAATTTCATTAGATTTAGGCAGAGGTATTCCTCCCCCTAGATTGTAGGCAAAGCAGGCTCCAGGGCTCTAAACCCCCCGATGGACAAATCCCGGCTACTCCTTGCGTCTTTAGTTTTCCTTATGAAGCATCCTGTAAGCCAAATGATTGGTTGCAGAACATCTGCCAGGAAAGTGAAATGTTCAAGACAAGTTTTCTTCAAGTCCCAAAACATCGACAGTTTTTATTGACATTTATTCTTAGGAAGACTGATTAATTTCGATGCAGGGGATTTCTAACGCAATGCAAGTGTTCCCTAAAACATACTCAAAGGATGAACGCAATCGGTTGGTCGAGATTGGGAATCAATCCGCAGATTGATCACCCCCTTACGGAGCGGGTGCTCTCGCTCAGCATCAGTCCATTTTCGGGAAACTTAATTAGCGGTGATTCCGACTTAATTCTGGAAGGAAACAAAAATGAAGGGGAACAGAAATGTATTAAAATTTGTAACTGTAGGTGTGCGAGTTAGATTAAATCCAAAGGATTTAAGGATGTTGGAAAGGAAATACTTAGCATGGAAAATCCGTGCGGTTGAATTCCGAGGATTGTGAGGCGGCTGCCTCGGTGAGGACCATCTGACTGTAGTTTGTGCCACTACGTGGAGGCTACTTGACTTGCTCACAAAGCATTCCCATAATAGTGAGGAAAATTCGCTGCATGTTAGTTCAGTGGTTAGAATATCTGCCCGGAAAGTGGGAGACCCGGGTTTGAGTGTTGCTATTCTTCACACCTGTTATTCCAACGGACCCACTATCCGGAATGGGGGTTATTACCCTTTATCGATAATCTGAAGATCAGTGGCTCGATCACTGTTCTCAATGGGCTTTTTCTCGCATGTTTATCTTTTGGGTTTATCCTTGGTCGGACACCTGTTATTGATAAGTCTAATATCCTCTTAATTCCTTCTTCTATAAAAATTTTTAATCATAGGGTCTATGTTCCACACAGGACATAGTCTACTCTCAGCACTCGAGTTAAACGATGAATGCTAGGAAAAACTACCTCAGTCGTTCTCCGCTTGGATAGCTTCATTCCTTCACATGTATGCGTACACGTGCAAAGGTGAAAAAGGTGCAAACCTTATCCTCTCCCTTATTTGAATCCTTTGGGGATATCTCCTCACAATATCGCTTTGTGAGCCAGCTATCTTTACTAGGACCTCTTGCGGTAGATGGTGCCACTATGTGGAGCGCTAATTGCATTGCTCACAAGCAATACCCGAAAACAGTGTGTAAGACACGCGGAATGGTAGTTCAGAGATTAGAATACCAGTCAATGGTTCGAGTTCCAGTTATGCCGCTATTTTTCACATCTCTTTATCCTTATGTTAATAATAACGATACCAAACGCATTTATTCGTCATACACAAGCAAAGAGGGTCTTGGGTTAAAAATTTAAAGCTTCGAAGAAAGTGTGATTTGTTTCAAAACCTCAAGAATTATCGCAAAATTTTCGTCCCGAGTCCCATAACTCATTACACCCAAAACTTGTACCTCTTCCACGTGGTCTCGCATCCAAACACCCATTCCCATCCCGATTAATCCTAATTTATGGTCACTGACCTTTCCTCTCTCACACACAGGTTGCGCAGTAGATAAGGTGGTCAGCCGCCTGGTTGTGATTTGTGTGCATGCATGATATCCTTTCGGTGAACTATGTTTCTTCTGCCTGAGAAGGTGGCGGGGGCAACGGACGCGTTGTTTACACTTGGGCGTGTCCAAATAGCGCAAGGGACGACATGTTTTATTTCCACAGAACGATATCGTTTTCCTCATCGACCTTCTGCTACGTTGCCTCTAAGGAATAGAATACAATCTCAAGTCCGAATGAGAGGCCTTAGAAAGGGCATTTTGTACCATCCAGTTCCGAATTAAACGAGCATGCGGAACTTCATCTGCTATTCAATATTCAATTTGATATAATCATTATTAAAGGTAATTTTTACTTAAAAAAAATATTTTCCAAACTCAGTGATGTGTGAGTAAGCTATCCAAACAACAATGAGGTCCCGGATTCAAGTCTTAGTGACGGTACGTTTGCTTGTGTGGAATGATATAGGGCCAATTATAAGAGTGATTTAATTGACTATGATTCGACCGTTTAATTCAAGACTACTTTTCTCTTTATTTCTTCAGTAAGAGTACTATTATTGTTTTTAATATCATTCTAAAGTAATGGTGCACTAAAAGTTTGACAGATACGACAAGATATGACGTGATCATGGGGTTGGCGGGTTTGGTGTTAAGAAGGTGTATTTTTAAATATTATAATGTGGTATATCTTTCATAAAACGACTTCGATAGGCATACGTATCAAATACTTTTTTATCTAAGAATGGGCGAAGGTTAGTGCAATATAGGGTTAATCAAAAAGGCCTCAACACCTTTGTGATTTCGTAAATTTATTCTGTCGACTAAAGAAGTTATTTCTTGTATCTTTAACTAAACGCCCCATTTTTAAAAGTAATTTTCTATTATACTTATGAAATATCTTGATAAATCAATTGAAATTCCGCTACATATATCTTCAGCACATATATTAAGTTACGTATTCTTCAGCTACGTATGTAACTCAGCATAAATATATCTGTAGTCTGATCACCACCGCTTCAGAGTGAAAACGAGGTATCGTCTATTCCATGCTTTATGAAACACAATGATGTTGACATTATAAATTAAGTATGTTTTCAATGTAATTACAGGTGTCGATAGAAGATTCTACTCTAAATATATATACCAAAACATGTCATTTGAAAGCTCTAAACGAAAGTGCATTTGAAATTCTCCAGGCAGGAAACAGTGATGGGGAACCTTCGAAAATCAGCATGTGCAACTCGGCCGTTTTGAAAGTCATTGGGCCGAATATGAATCATAACACTAACTAACGTCGATGGCTTTGGCCTTCACTTGGTAGTTTTTCATAGCAAATTAAATTCAAAATGCTGAGTGAACAGTTTAATTTATATATCATCACAATATATGAACATACGCGACCCGGGGCTCAATTTATTGCATCGTCATCAGGTGAAAAAGCAAACTCTTACAAGATATACATTAGAACTTGTCGTTCCCGGATTTTTAACGATCCCGTAATTCTGGAGTGGAAAAAATGTCGATCCCGGGATCACGGAAATTTCCCGGGATTTTAATTTTTCGTCAAATTGACGTTGAAAAGAACAAAAATTCTTCTCATTTTTAAAAACTTATAATTAATTTCAAACCAGTTAAATTCATTTTTTAATTTCTCGTATCATACATAAAAAGAAGGAAATAATAATAAAAAGCAAAATAATTAAGCATAAAATTTAGGATAAAGGTAAGAAATATAACAGTGCTACTCACATCCCTCAAAATCGCAAAGCCATATAACACTACATTATTAAAATCGCTATACTGCATTGCTTGATTTATAACTCTTCAAAAACAGTGTTGACATTTTGATCACTTAGAGATGAGCGTATATTGGTAATGAAACGGCCAGCAGAGGAGAATGCCCTTTCTGCTTATCCTGATGAGGAAGGGATGCTCAGAAAGGAATTAAACTCGCTAGAAGGGAAAAACCAGGATTTTCCGGGATTTATAATTTGACTTTCCCCGGAAATGGGAATTTGGCTTTACCTACGGGAGTGGGCTAATATCCCGGAAAAGCGGGATCCCGGGACCACTAGCACCAGTCTATATAGTCATAAATTATATACTAAAAACTATTTATTTTCACTACAAGTAAAAAATTGAGATTAGAAAGCATAAATTTGTTTCAGGAAGTGATAAAATGGCAGCATCCAAAGGCCGAGCTGTCCGCTTGAGGCTAAAAGAGCACTTCAGAGAGTAAAACATTTGCTCAGTTGGGATTCGGTAATATAATTTCCATTTCATGTGATTGTGCTGGAGTACGCCGAGATTGGGAATAAGAATCAAAGCACTAACAATGGAATTTCTAGTTATAATAAGTAATCCATAGCTCCTAATAAGCGGATTAGGGCAGGTTAGTTAATGGAAATAATAATGACTGCGATAAACACACGATATGTCTGGAAATTTCGGATTAAACAGTATGTTAGCGGGTCAAGGTAGCAAATTAGGACGATTCATTACACTCCATGCGTTAGTTGGAATTCACGAGCTATGAATTATGTGATGCCTAGTGGATTTTGCTGAGAACTGCTAATGACATTTCATTTGGCGATATTTTGAAGGAACGGATTTCAAATGTACGATATTTTACGGTTTATGATTCACGATATTTTACGGCGAATTAAGGAGGAATAGAGACCAGCAATTATAGAAGCAGGAAGAACATTGCAATTTATGTATACGGCCATAGTGTCATCGTTGCTCAGGGCAACATAGGCCCGGTATTATAATATGCATCGTATGTACACCCGTATCGTATGTAAACGCCCATCCAGCTGAGTGCACCGTTAGAAAAAACATTATAGCTTCGTAAATTTTGCGAATATTTACATCGGACTGAATGTATTAAATCACTGTAAGAGTTGTCTACTATTAGTAGATGTTACAGTAAAAAATGCATAATCGTCGGAAAAGGAGAAAAAGGAACTTCTAGAATAAAAAGAGATTCCGATAGTTCCAGAGATACCCTTCCGGAGATTAATACGCTCTCGTCAATGGAAAGTATATGCTTTACTGAAGATGGAATTGCAAAACTCTTACGTAATATTAAGCCAAACAAATCGCCGGGTCCAGAGGGTATTCCGGCTAGAGTATTGAAAGAAATGGCAGAAAGCGTCGCCCCTTATCTCAAAATTATATTTACCAAGTCCATGCGCGAAGGTAGAGTCCCAGTAGATTGGAAGTCAGCGAATGTTACGCCCGTTTATAAAAGTGGATTGAGGGAGAACCCAGGAAATTATAGGCCTATCTCATTAACTTCACTCTCCGGAAAAGTAATGGAGCACGTCGTTGTTAGCTCACTTATGAAGTTCTTAGATAGCAATCGTTTCCTCAGTAAGAACCAACACGGATTTAGAAAGAACCGATCATGCGAAACCCAACTAGCTCTATTCGTCCACGATATCTTAAAGTCTGCCGAAAGTAAAAAACAAGTGGACGCTATTTTCCTTGACTTCAAGAAAGCTTTCGACAGGGTCCCCCACTACAAATTAATTTACAAACTAAAATTAGCAGGTATCAACAAGGAAATAATTGAATGGATAAAGAATTTTCTACA
>KZ308624.1:618279-677386 GCA_000376725.2 Ladona fulva
ATCTCTAAGAAGAGCTAACTATAATGTTATCCGTTCTATGTCCTTTAGTGTCGTTTAAATGCACATATAAAGATGGCATTATTTATGTTTATGAGACTATAACATCAAAGCTCAAGTTTATGAAGTATATTTTAATGACTACATGTCTTTAGTGATTAGTGGTTCAGTAATTTACCGTTAATATCAGAGAAGCAAAAAGGTTAGCGTTAAACCGAAACTGACAATACTATCTTCCTTGGCCATTTATCGGGTTGATGGATTTTTGGAGAAAGATTAAGTGTAAATTGTTTGTTTTTCAATGCGCATATCCTTTGATTAACTCTAATCAACGAAAGATGCATACATTTGTTGTCATATGTGAAGATTTACTTTAATGTAAACTAATAAAAAGTATTCATATGTGTAAGTACACTTTGAGTATTAGAAGACGCAGAATATCTGATCCGTAATATAGAAGGATAGAAATATCAAAGAGAATCGTGGAAAAACTTTTCCTACAAAAGTTTGCGAAAACAAGACTTCGGGCCGCTGTCTCAGCGGATTCAACACGGGATATCTCTATAAAACAAAAAAAAACTCTACGAAATAAACGTGAAAATATTCTTCATCTACAGGCAAATATCTAACTATTTTTTTCAGTTTTAAGTTCAGTAGAACGCATATAGACTACTATTGCTATAACGTCAAGGGACCGAACTCCAGAAATGTCAAGGATGTTACCGCAAAAGCTTCCTTTTATACTCCGAATTGTATCAGGAATACAATAAGGTATGAGAGAGGACGAAGGAAAATTTGAATTCAGTATTACTTAAGTATTGGAGATAAAGCAGATTTTATATTTTCATCAAATCAATGTTTGACTAAAGGTATTGGATTCTTTCATCGGGTGGTTCCAGGCTAATACGTACACATTGCGGGATTTCTGCCTTAAGATCCTTATAGTTGCGGGAGTATGGATGATCCAAAAAATAGCTAGGCATTTTTTACGGATCTTGATGTGAATCTTGAACGGTAGGATATCTTCTCGTTCTCATCGATATGAATAAGATTCCTATGAACTCTCAAGCGATGTAACAAGATGCGTTGAAAAAAACTCTTACCGAAATTTGAAGGTTAAAAAAGGTTTAGAATCAAAATTTCGAAAGAAATGCAACTTTCATTGTTTTCTCTCACTAAATTTAAACTATTAAGACGCATACAACTATTGCTATCATTAAATGTTTGTATTTTTAAACTCCTTAAATTTACCTCTCTATTTCTATTCAAAAATTTATTTTCGATTTTATTAATGTCATTGACGACAAGTTAGATAGAAGTAGATGCTTTTTAGTCTTGATCTCGCCTCAGTAAAGACACCAACGATAAATTATTCTGTGGAGTAATTATATGAAATAATCTCTACTGAATTTGTGCCTTCCATGATATGAATTTAATCTTCAGACGTCATAAATGAGGGCTTCCGGATAGCCAATTGGGCTGCGCTTTCGCCTGTGGTGGAAGTGGTCCCGGGTTCGATTCCCGGTAGTGGCTCGCATGTCTATAATTACCTTTGTTGTCGAAACATTTTTAACAAGACTACTACTATGCGTCGTAGATGAGACGCTAGTTGTCACCTTTTTCTTAAAAACCTCGTAGTGAATAATAGGTTAGAGACAGTAGTAGTAGTGGTAGTAATGGTTAGAGACAGAAGTTACTCTTTAGTCAGGGGAAACATTCATTGGAAAATTAATTAAACACACAGACAGCCGTAATATATGTTGCTGAAACGTGGGTGTTATCTACAGAGGATGAAAAAACACTCGGAACCCGAGTATAAACGGATGTGAAAAAGATCTAAATGACTGGGACTCGAACCCAGGTCTCCCACTTTCCGGGAAGGTATTCTAATCACTGAACTATCATGCCGCGTCCACAATACACTGAATCTATTTCAGTTAAAACACTCGGAAGACTTTAAAAGAATACTATTAGAATTTTCCAAGTCCCATTTAGAGAAGGAGAGATATGAAGAACAAAATTAAATGGGAAATAAATGAAGAATCAGGAGAGGATATAGTAGGTCAGTCAATTCGTTTCCTTTCCCATTTTTCCAGGTTTGGTCTACGAGGGTATGGGCGAACCGCGAGTGAAACGGGTTTTGGAGTGTTTCAAACCATGAAGGTTCTCCGAGTCACCGCAGCTTGCATGGATAATGTGGAAAGAATGGAAGAAGGAAGGATCCCCAAACTACTTCTAAACAGCAAAATGGAATGGGCTTGAAGAAGAGGAAGACCAGTAAGTATTTTTACAAGTAAACTCCAGGCCAAAAATTGTGGAGCACCATCTAAAAAATAATTCCAAAACTTACTTTGCATATAAATATGAAGTACTTCTTACAATTAATTTTCATACAAAAGTAGTCTACAGGATATTGGAAAATATTTGATGAAAATTGAAGTTGCAAGATGAGGGAAAGCAAGAAAAAGAACTGAATGACTAGAATAATATAGAGAAATTAATAATAATAGAAGAAGCCAAGGCCCTCACTGGACTGTAAGTTGAGGTAATGATGATTAATTTTTGCTTTCTATGAATATAAGTTAATAAATTGAGGATCATTTTCAGCACTCCTACATAAAGAAGCTAGAAGTTACCTTCTCCTCAAAAACGTCATAATGAAAAATAGGTTGTAAGCAAAAGATCCTATTCACTTGAATTTAAGTAGTATGCATTCCGGCTTTAGATGGCGATTAATCACGTCCACAAACAAGACACCAACGAAGAAGCTCTCCCTCGGTATTTAATTGCACGAAATCCGAGAATCGCAAGCTTGCAGGAGTTCCACTGCTCGTTCAATTAACATTGCTTACCAGATAATTCCTGTGGAATGCGAAGATGAACCTCCCCTGTTCAATCCCTAAGGAGAGCTTACATGAATAATTCACGTTAAACCCTTTGAGAATTAGAGATAACTTTAAGAAGGGAGAAAGAGCCTAGCGTCTTTTTCGGGATGTGAAGTGGTCCATTAAAACTTAGAAGTTGTAAAAGGAACGTGTATGATTTATTATCTCGAGAGAAAAAGAGAAATCCAAGGAAAGTCGTCAAGATTTACGGCACCTGACATTTAAAGAGATGTAAGCAAAATATGACAAGGAGAAGCGTTTCGAAATAACCCTGGAAAATACTGCTCAAAATTATTGCCGCAGATGAAGCGGATTACTGCCTTCTTGATTAATATATTGCCGGGTTAATTAGGGATGAAAATTCTGGAAATTAATTTTTCAACTAGCGCAGTGAGTTTCGATAAACTCTTCCTTGTGGTGGTAACAAATTGGAACTTCGCGTACAGTACTTCTGGATGTTTGCTCACCGCAAAACCTGAAAAGCGTTGAGTTATTTGGAGATCATAGTATCAAGATCCATAGATTTCAGGACAAATGAAAACGAAGTGGGTTAATTTAGGCTAGAAACCAGTTTGCGATGCTGTGATTAATATAATTGTTAATATATTTGTTTTATCAAATATAGAAAGATTGTATTACTTTATAACGGAAAAGTAAAATTGAGGGAGGGATAACGAAAGGGTAAAATTGAGGGATTATACAATGCGGTAAAAATGATTTAATTGGGCGAAATTGATGCTAGAAAGTGCTATCTATCATTTGACCGATTGTCAAAATATATACAGAGTAATATAAATCATTATGTATGGAATGAAAACTCTGGTTACAAAATGTAATATTCCAGTGGATTATTTTTTATGAATTATTAAAATAAAAAATCAATATTACATCATACACAAATTTAACTTAATAAACTCAATATGGGAAGGCGTTACTTCGTGGAAGGCCATTTCAATAAAATAAAGACCGTTTCGTACACTTCCACAGCAATGTTATTTATGGCAACATGTTTCGATAGTGTTCTAGCATCATCAGGCTAGTCCTAGTTATCCTAGCCTATCCTAGCCTATCCTAGTCCTAGTGTCCTAGCATCATCATCACCTGATGATGTTAGGACACTAGCGAAACATGTTGCCATAAATAAAATTGCTGTGGAAGTGTACGAAAAGGTCTTTATTTCATTAACTTAATAAAGTTAACTACTTTCTGAGAATTGCATAACCGGTTCCTGACCGACTTTATTTATTGTACCTGACACAAGGATTTCGAAAATTAAATAACTTATTAACCCAGGACTTTTTTCACTCCGCGACATAAGAATAAAATTGTAACGCCTTTCGTAAACCAGTTATGAGTAGCGAAGAAACTATTATCACTACCATCAAAATACTCCTCCGGGAATATACTATATCTACTACTTTGACAACCATATATTTGATATCCATATCTGAACTCTGGAATGGCGAGTTAACATTTTTCTTTTATGCGAACGTTCACACCCGTAAGTACACTGTGCCGCCCTTTGTGAAATACATACATTCGCAAGCTACTGTTTCAGAAGCGAAATCATTCGGGGTGCATCATCGACTCATCACTCATCTGGTTATCCGTGACTCGTTGGAAATCGGACGTGACAAATTCGAGTCAGGCGTTCAATTAACATCTCCATCATTCAACGGAGACTTCGATTACGTGCATTTGTCATAACTACTGAGCAAGGCTGAAATAGAATTGAAAATA
Organism: Ladona fulva; assembly: GCA_000376725.2. Classification (NCBI taxonomy): domain Eukaryota; kingdom Metazoa; phylum Arthropoda; class Insecta; order Odonata; family Libellulidae; genus Ladona; species Ladona fulva. Next base: position 622,902 of record KZ308624.1, read on the forward strand.
AAATGAAATTATGTAGAAGATGTAACTGAAAACTCAGTAAGCAGAAAGTATAATAGTATAATATATGAAATGCATTTGAACACGGAGAATGTTGATATTTTCTTTGATTATAACAAAGGGTTCTCTGTTCACACGCTCATTAAATAGTACAGTAATGTAAATAGTTATATTAACGCATAAACTTATATGTTGCTCATGGTTTTTTCGAATAATTCATATTTTTGTGTTTTTCGTGTATTCGTCATTGGTCTTTTTGCTTTTCCATTATTATAAATTCCTCCCCCTTATTCTATGTTTTGCATTATTTTTAGAGTCTTCTCGCGGTCTTTTCACCTCCTATTCACCACAGATATTCTTCCGCAAATGCCAACATTGAGCGACAAAATATTCTTTCCAAATCGTATTCCCTCCGCTATCATCAATTAATGAAAGTATAAGAGTCGATTTAGGTGGTGAAGTGAGTCATATTAGTCTTACCACCGTAATACAAGGTTCATCGATATATTTATGTCTTATAAGTCATCCACATCAGAAAATAATTTTCACTATCAAAAAGGAAAGAAGATTAGAAATTTAAGAAGAAACAGGTATGTCTTGGAACTTGATTAGCTATGAATACTTGGGAGTCAAACACCGGTATACATTTTACAGGTATATTACCGGTTTGTATTTTTTTTTTAATATTTTCCAGTGAACACAGAGGAAATAATAAAATCGATGTTAGCAGGCGTGACTTCGTGGAAAGCTATTGCAGAAGGATACACTTGGTAAATTTTCCACACTGTATTTATTAGCGAACGGTTTCATAAGTGGACTTACATCGTCAGGTAAGTAAAGAGTTACATCGCCTGACGATTTACGTCCACTTACGAAACCGGTCGCTAATAAATACAGTGTGGAATATTTACCAAGTGTATCCTTCACAATAGAGGAAATAAATAAATTTCATAATACAAAAGATAATTTTAAGCTGTTCTGAGTATACACTCAATCCATAAAAGATTACTAATGGGAATAAAAAGTAGAAAGTTGACCCTTCGATAAAAGCATATGGTTGTAGTTATAACGAAAAAAACGATCCGACACAATTTATGAAAACGAATTCGCATTCTTTTTTGAGCAAAATAGTGCTTAAGAGAATCATTATAATAAGGAAACTAATTTGAACACGGCTGTTAATGAATTAGACGTATGAAACTCTCCAAGAGTCGTTTCGCCGGCAGTTTCTGTCCTCTAACTGACAAGGAGCACGTCAGGTTAGTGTAACGCGGATTTACACGAAAATTTCAGGACAATTTCCTTGCACAAAAATAACAGACACGTGTCCGGCCGTTCAACTCAATGCGCCTTTCTTTATGTAATATTTGCACGCAACACGCGTGCATTGCCATAGATATAGCGAAATTTTCCACCTAGAAAAATGTTTATCCCGTTTTTTTCACAAACAATTTAATTTTTCTGCTATTTAATTTCATCATCTTATCTCCCAGACATTATTTACCTTTCTCGTCAACATTTATTAAAATATACGTTAGGTAGGTACTCCAGTATCTATTGTAGTACTAATACACGTAGGTTATGGAGTCTCAGCCTTAACTACAAGTGTCTTTGANTGGAGGCTTTTTCTCCGAAAGTATCATTGGGCTTCCCAGAAATCGGTAATCCGGAGCTTCCCGTTTGTCTCTGAGCGCGAGTTCCGCTTGCCGAAAGACGGCTTACGAAGTGTTTTCAAACCTCTAATTCATATACAGCCGTGTTCCAACCTTCTTTTTCTTATAGTCTCACCTTTCAAGATAAAAGCTTGTCAATGAGTAAAAACAAGAATTTAGCAATTACGGTATAACCTACATTACAAATGGATATGTGCGCCTTTCAGTTATATGAGCACTATTTTATAGCTCCACAGAACATTTTTCGCCCTGTAACTCTGTACCCCCACATTTCGCCTTGTAAATTTGCTTGTGTTGTACTGAACATATACTTGAAGATGAAACAAATTTTGACCAAAATGCTCCTCCCGTGGTCAAATAAGAGCTCTACAAGGAATGCTTTTATCAAACTACCGATCAATTTTTCCTTTTTTGGTCAAGAAAAATCGCAGTAAAAACTAAGCATATGCTGCTTCAGAGATTAGAAAAGCGTCACGGATCAATATTTTGCGAATACATCAACATTGAATTTTACATATATGGTCTTAGAGAGCAAATTAAAAAGGAAAATTGTTCCTAAAATATCACAGAAAACGAGATAATACTAATTTAGTCGGTAGTATCCAACTTAGATTTCTTTCTCCAAAGCTTTTTCAGAGAAGAGATGATAAGAAACATAGGAGATTAAGTAAGAAAGAATAATTACGCAAATGTAATTGACAGATTGTGAAACTAATGAAAAAGTCCTCATGGAATAATGAAAGAAAGACGTATACGTTCCTATGCCTAGCATCTGAATCATGCATACTTACGCGGTTAAAACAATTTATCACCAACGATTATCTCTACTATTATCCTTTATAAGCAAAAATCAATAATTACAAAGGCTGTAACAATTCAATCCATCAATAATGTGGTAAACATTTATGTGTTAAAGTGTTCATTTAACCATAACACAATTTAATGAAGTTAGTAATTTAATGCAGGGTTTCAGAACACAATTCAACGAGTTATAAAGGAAATTTTTAATATTTAATAGAATGTATCACTCATTTCCGGTAAGACACATAAAATTTTAATTACCGTTCATTAATTTGACGCCGGCAAATAAAATATTTCTTCAAAATTTTCGTGTAAAAAAACTAAATTTTATTTCACAGTTTAAATTTGCAATAAAGGGCGGTGAAAATAATTCCAGTAAATTCCGCCAACTTCACATTTAGGTCAAAGGTAGGAAAAGAAAAGGAACATTAACCATATTATTGGCAGGCCATTTGGTGTGAAAATAATTTAAATAACTTATATTCGAGATAAAATATCATCCGTATGGCTTTTCCTAAAAATAAATATTCCCGATCGATGGAGCCATAAATCGTCTCCGTTTATGGATCATAGAAAAATCTCCCATTCCAAAACCGCGAAACAAATTTTAGGCTACGGAAACTATTGCAGCTTTGGGTGTCGTAAATTAATCGGTCTGTCGACGGTTCGAGAAACTTTCCAAAAAGTGATTTTTTGTTGTAACAGGAATCGTCCGAGGTCTACTAGGCTATTTTCTAAATCCTCTCTCAACCAAAATATTTTTTATTACCGACTGATTCATTTGCAGCCATAGAAACGAAAGTTTGTAGATATATAAAATTTGGACGAATTTTGCCTTCCTTCTATGATACAGCTTCTTAGCCGTTAATTAAAGGCAATCGCTACAGTCTTACAACACGATTTGAAAACATCTGAGAGAGAAAAAGTATCGTAAAAATTATCACCCTATAAATATCCGTATGTAACTAAGTCTTAGATTTTAGTGTACTGAATCCTTCATATTTATGACCGATATTTCCGAAATCACTACAGTTTTTATAGTTTGAAATATTTTCAGATATCCGAGAGCAGTNAATCACTGAATATTACGAAAATTCTCACTCCATTAAATTCTATACCTGGTTAAATTAAAAATACGACCGTATCGAACAATTATTCGGAAGACATTTTTTCTTTTTAATTTAGCTTTCAATGGCAAAAGAATGATAGATATTTCAGAAATCTCTGATACTGATAGGAATTTATGACACCTCTTAGGTCGGAATTTAATTCAACGTAACGTTTTGAGGCAGCTTCTGATAAAGTGTGATTTTTATGGGTAGCTGAAAATTTCTGGTTCCATGTTTAAATTCATCAATCAAAATCTTTATTAGATTTTCATACGGCTTCGCGGAATCGACAGGCGCCTATCCTCAAATAAATAACAATATACAAAATTCTCCGAAGCGATGGTATATTTTTGAAATTTTAATTTAAAAATGTTTGATTTCGCAAGGAGGAAAATTTAACTTGACTTTCATTCCCAAGGAGAAATAGACATGAAAAACGTCTGACGGGACCGGAACTAGAGCCCGCGTCTCCCAATTTCCGCTTGGCTGCTCAAATCAATGTGCTAATCAGGCAGAATATATAGAAATGCCGTTCCAGGGACTTTGTAGGCAAAGACTGGTAAGCATGTCCGGCCTCGCGTCATCGTTCACAGCCACGACCCCATGGAGGCACCAAGCCAAGTGATGGATAGGAGAACCCTCCTCAAGGATAAACACAAGAGAAGGGGGTAGAGGTGAATTTGCGCGTAAAGGACTTCATCATTCGGCGTAAGGAAACCTTCTACCTAAGACGTTAAATTGGAATCCTCCAGAATCAGTTTGAAGGCGTACATAAAAAAATTTGTCATACATTGCATTCTCTTAATAATGGTTCAAGGATCGAACCTAGGATACTTTTACTTTCTTCGTGATAATAACCATTTTAGAGAAACAAGTTCTTCTATAAGGTACTTTAAACTAGTACTCGTGCAGAAATCTTGCATTACTTTTAAAAAAATATTCAGACATTCTATTCTCTCAAGAGTTATTCTATAATCTAACTTGGGAATCTATCCGTGAGTATAGCCATTTTAGAGAAACTGATCCTTCCATAAGATACTTTAACCATGTGATCGTGCGTTTTTGAGATATCTTGTTACCTTCTTCAGAAATTATCCGATATATTCATAATTCTATCTGCTTCCTATTTCATTGTAACTTGCTTACAAATGATCTCATATTGATGTTTTAGAATCTCAGAATCCACATTTTGCTGAATCTCGAAGCAGAGTTACATTTTCACCAAAAAATTGCACAATCTCTTCGGATCCAGGATTAATTACTTCGAAATCAGTTTTAGCTGAGTTCGTCAATAGAATGTTACCAGGTTTAAACATGGCTTTAGTGCAGCTATCCAAAACAACACCGTTAAGGAGAGCTAAGTCTGATATAAGTTCATCTACGAACGTTGATAAGCATGTTCTCAGATAGACGAACACTCTACGCAATCGTATAATCGCAAATTTTGTAATACAATCTTGGAGTAGTTAGAGAACTCCACCGAACTCGCTGAAAATAGAAGAATATACGGCTAATGTGCGCGGCAGCAATCTGCAATCTGGCGAGAAATTGTCCCAGGGATCTTTCGTATTTAATCTTGATAAAATTCCTCTCCTGTTCCGAGATGCTTCTACTAAGACTTCCTTACGTTGGTAATTAAGGATATTCCATAATCAAACAATCAAATACAAAAGCACCTCCTCCATAAAAGAAATCCCTCCCACAGTTCTATCAACGAAAGTAGTAAACTTTCTTGTAAGAATGTACCCTAAAAAATAAGTACATTCGTTCTAATACAGTATCACTACACTCCTAAACTTCGTCATTAACCAAAAGTGATCGTTAACTTATGACAGAAAATTAATTTTTACATGAATGTAATATTTGAATAGTTAATGAGGATACCATATTAATAAATATCATTAGATCTCATTTCGTGGAACGCCATTTAATAAATTAAAAAATTAAACTTCGTATTCTCTACCTGATATAATTATTCGACCGGTTTCGACCTTACAGAAATCATCAGGTCAAAATGACCTGAAACCGGTCGAATAATAAAATTGTGTGGAAGATACGTAGTTCAATTTTCTCTTTTATTAGAGTACCATCATTAACGCCATTACTCCTTTTGATGTATCCCGAAATCTCTTTCAAATATTAGTATGTATCAGAAAATATATAAAAACAACCGAATATAATTTATGACTTATTTCGACACTTACTTTAAACAGCAATAAATATTACAACCTATGGACAGAATATAAATAATTTTAGTGATTTTTTTTTCATTTTAAGCAGTCTCTCTCTCTTCAAATATTCTACTAAAAAAATAATGTATATTACCTTCCATCCTTCTCTCCCAGGAATTTCATAATAATCATTAACTAAGCTACATATAAAATATTGAAAATTTTTATTTTTATAAAAATATTTATTTTTCGCAACTATTTGGATGATACTTAAAATAAAAACAATCAAAACACAAATATTTACGACACCATGCACAGCACAAAAAACTCTCATATTTACAGGGACACTTGTATTGCAGAACGTCTTTTGAAAAACCCACTTGATTAACATTTAGAAATGCCGATCTATTTAGTGACAACCTGCACGTATACCACGCGCAGCATATCATTTGCTAGAATATTGGAGCTGATAGTTGGCGATGAATCAGTGCGTGAATGCGAATAGCATCTTCACGTTTATTGAGTTCTCTATTTGATAGTATCAACACAGGGGCGTTCTGAATCCTTTTTATAAAATTCTCCACTTGACGGAAGAAGTACACATCATACGGTTGACACAATGNTTACAGGGACATTTGTATTGCAGAACGTCTTTTGAAAAACCCACTTGATTAACATTTAGAAATGCCGATCTATTTAGTGACAACCTGCACGTATAACACGCGTAGCATAGCATTTGCTAGAATATTGGAGCTGGCAGTTGGCGATGAATCAAATTAATGCGTGAATGCGAATAGCATCTTGGCGTTTATTGAGTTCTCTATTTGATAGTATCAACACAGGGGCGTTCTGAATCCTTTTTATAAAATTCTCCACTTGACGGAAGAAGTACACATCACACGGTTGACACAATGGTGTACATTTTGGGGGAATAACTTTTAATGAACAAGTCGGTAAACCTGAATCGTTTACAGAAATTTCATCATAAATCGCCATGTTTGTTTGGCCCTTCCAGGAATCGAGAATCAATAGAAACTTATTTTCCTTAACGTACTCTCTCATTACGTAACGTAAGTAACCTTTGTAAATTTCTGTGGTAAATTTTCCTGATTTAGAGGATGTAACAAACACATTTTTAAATTCTTCCGTGAGTTCTTTTACTTCCTTTTGAACTCGAGGACCGAAATTACCACTGGACTCCTGTAAACAAAGGAAAACTTTCGGAAGTAGTTTTCCGGACAAACTTAACGAATACTGCGCCGTATAGGCATGGGTAATTCTACTTAAGCTTCCTAAAAACACCTCCGTTCTTTTTTCTCCCTGTATACTTAATGTTCGCTGTACTTTCGCCCGATATTCGCAACCAGTCTGGTCAGCGTTAATCACATAANTTATATTGCTTCTTTAGCATAGTTTTTTATTTAAAAACAAAGGACCTACTTCAGACTGCCATATATCTTTGAAAATCAAGTATGCCTTTCTGTTGCTATAGAAACGTTACTTATTCAAAGTGATTTAGTTATTAATTATGGTTAATAAACAAAGTTACCGGTTTTACTGGAGAAGTGATTTTTTTACCCCACCCAGGGTTCTCTTAAACTTGATCCGTAACAGTAAACTTTGTTTGTTAGTATGCTTGTCTTGAACACGTGTGCCAAAGTCTTCCTTCCCTTTCTATTTGAAAATACTATTTATTGTTTTCCATGCTCAAACAGCGTTCAGCTTCTTATGCATCGCAGTCTTCAGTTCGATGCAAAGCAAATCAAAGCAGTACCGTGAGGAACAGATTTAAGGCTCACTCTTTTCGCTTGCAGGATTCATTTATTATTTTAAATTAAACAAAAGAACATAATGTACCAATGTAGGGACATGTACAAAAAGGATGTTTAAGGATTTAAGAGAATTGATTGAAAGCACCCATTTCGTTGACAACTCATCCCCTTTAAACGCTGCCTGGAAGACAAATGATATTGCTGTAGTCGATTTTATTTACTTTCTCGCCATTCTCACAAGGCTGAAACAGGAAACATCTTTACGAGAAATTTAAAATGATAGAAGAGTGATTTTTTTATCTCTGTATTTATTCTCTTGACAAATAATAGTCTACTTTTTATCATCGCAAATCAAGAAAACAGCAAATCCCAATGTTCGCACTTCATTCCTGAAATCTCAGAAACATATCAAATATAAAAATACTTGAACACTCCAAGACGAATTCCCTATCTGAACACAGCCCTGTTATTATCCTGAATGGCAGGTCTTACTCAGTAGACAGTTCGCGGCGAGTTGACAAAAGGGGACGCGTGGACGGAGTATCATTCATTGGTAATGATTTTAAAATTTAGATTGCGACTTCAACGATAAAACAGTTGACGGAGTGATAAAAGGACGAAAAAAACGGTGGCATCACGGCATACAACCATAAGGATGGCCACCGTCAGTGGCCGAAACATCGGTGTATCCATTTACATTTTAATTGGTACCCCTCGAGCCATATGGCAAGGGCCATTGAAACACCGAACACCCTAATTAAATACCGGGATTGCAGGCATTAAACTATCCAGAAAAAGAGACCAAAAATCCGTTATCGCTTTAACCTCGCAAAATCTCTTAGACGTCCGGTTTCGAAAATCGCGTTTGGTTGTAACGGAAATAACGATGTAGCGTATTTCATCATTTATATTACTAGATAAAATTTCTCAGTTAGTTCATGCCTATACTTAGCTCTTCTATCCATAAAAATTTCCCAGCAAAGATTTATTTTTATCTATGATACATTGCTATCGAACCTCACTGGAACCTATTCTCCCTTAATGAGAGGTGCCGCTCTTGTTGTATCTCTCTATATCGTTCGCGCTCTCGTGCGGATTCCACACCGCGCAGAGCTCATGCAACGGACGAACTAGTGAAAAACAAACCACTTCTTTGCCACTCGATTGATTTCCCGGGGAACGCCGTTACGCCTCAGCGTTCCAATGGCTGACCCTACTACGAGTACATCATGAATGTGTACTAGGTTGTTCAATAAGTTTTGTCGTTCGATAAGAGATAAGAAATGCTCAGTTGATTAATCAAAACTGAGAATAATTCTATTATAGACTTACAAAATATGCGGGACATTTGGATGTCCCGAAAAAGTTTCCCGGGACACTGGGGGAGATGATCAAAATTAGGGACAAATCCGAGAAAACAGTTCATTCTGAGCACCCTACATATACTAGTATTTAAACGATAAATTAAACCTAAGAAGGACACCCACATATTTGTATTGACTTACAAGTTCTAATACCAATCCAACGTAATCGTTCCAAAAAACTATCCGGCAGAAAACAAGTGAGGAAATTCTTTATCTTAAATATACAGCTACAAATTGGACTGTGCCGATTCTGTTTTGCTTTTGATGAGGAGATTCATCTATTATTGCGATCATCTATTACATAACTGTATCGAATTTTGATAAGAAGGATTTTTTGTTTCGCTCCATACCTGAATTTTTATTGTTTGGGGAAAATTGAGAATGCTGAACGAAAAATGTTATCTCAAATGAATGAATGGCCCTTTATAGTAAACGATAATATCAGTCAATAAATAAACTCCTTGATAAAGTTTACTTAAATCACAATAAATGTTTGCTTTTAAGTTGGTGAACTCCGTTTTATATATTGAAAATTCCTTATCAAAGCGTGGGAAAGCAGAAGAGGGATACACTTGTGAGACTGAATTAAAATTTTTAGCAGAACTGCGACTTCGGCAGAAAAAGGTTTTGAACTTCATGGGAGAATTGCTAGCTTAAATATATTTTTTCAAAAATCAAGGAAAACACGGATTTGAATATGAGAAATTAGGAGGAAAGATGAATTTAGATCAGAAAGTTTTGACTTCCCAAATAAAAATTCATGAACAGAAATATTGCGACAGCGTCCCGCAGATGGAAAACATGTTCGAACATCAATGGAAAGCATGCATATTAAATGCAGGATAACTTGTTAATATTCAAATCGAAGCTTCATATCTATCCTTAAAAAACATTCCGTCTCGAAATGCAGAACTTGTATGGAAATTAATGCCAGATTTACTTTAGGTGAAGAGTTCCTAAAGGGAATTTATATCACACCTTTAATTTTTATCTAATTTCCTTTGTAAGTTTTATAATTGTATGAAAAATGCTAGATAAAAGCCAGTCTTTTTATTTGATGTGTGACTATAATAGCGCAGCCTACGAAGGCAAACTTTAAACAAGTAATACCTGGAGTACTAGTATTAATGAAAAATAATTCATTAATAGAGAAAAAAAGAATTACCTTTGGAATCCATAGATACAAAAAATGGCCAGTTTCTCTTTATTCTTAGAGTACATTAAATATTATTCGGTGCTCTACGGAGAAGACTTTAATACTTCCATTTTGCTCCTCGGAAATACTAATATATAAATTGACAAGTAAACGCCCCCGTGAAGCATGACGGGACTTAATTAAGTTTAAAAANAAGCCTACTTTACGTAAATTTCTTATAAAAATTATAAGAACTGATTATCCCCGTGCACTTATATGGGATAATTCATGAAATCAACATTCAGTTATAGCCTTAGTCATCAAAGGGATGCGTTGTTTATTTCCGACAAATTTTACGAATTTTCTGTGTCTCTTATCAAAATCTTCAAAAGTTCGAAATTGTATGAATGATTCACGACTAAAATAAGATTCTATGATTATTTTCCTTTCTTTAGACACTTGTCTCAATTTCGTAGGACCATTGTTTATAATTTAATTTTGCAAAAGAAACGACCTCTGCAAGTAACGAAAACCTATTTTACGTACATTTCGTATGGAAAAGTATGGGAAAACTCATGAAATCGATGTTCAACAATTACTTTGAGCGTCAAAGGTGTGGGTTGTTTATTTCCCAAAAAATTACGAAATTTCCGTCTATTTTATCAAAATCTTCAAAAGTTCGGATATATATCAATATTTCATGACTTAAATATGATTCTACGATTATTTTCCTTTCTTGTGACACTTGTCTCAATTTCGTAGGATTGTTGTTTCTGATTTAATTTTGTAACGATTTTCGAGATGTAGTAACACTGCATACCAAATGGTTAATCTATATTTCTTTTGCTGAATCAATAATTCGTTATGGGTTGACTACATGTGGAAGTGCCAATGTTACTGCATTGAAACCAGTTATGAAGTTGCAAAATAGATTTGTTATGATCGTAATTAATGATGCAGATAAAGATGGAGATAAATAGGAAAATATATAGCAAATTAAATTCTTTACCAATCACCNTGGAAATATTTCTAACTTATCGCTATAAGTCGCTTGTAGTTCATGAAAAAGCTGGATATAGCCAAGATTTTCATTAAAATAAGACTTTTTCGGCTTTGGGAGAACATACCACTTAAAACGTAAAATTAAATGTCTACTCATATAACCATGCAGAAATTGATTTTTACTCGTCCTTACAACTCTACTCTTGTATTCTTTTCTTTTCTTCTCAATTTTCAGAATATTTCAATTGTTTTTTTCTTTTTTCAGGGCTTTCTGAAGACATTCATTTATGTATGGACCATAGACCAAGAGTAATTCCACACCGAAGCGCCCAGAGGTCACAGTTTAGCGGAATGACTGGGTTAGCCCGTAACGATATATTAAAATAAATGACTGGAGCATAATAGAAGAATACCCTAAATTCTTAAATATGTCTCCAGAAATAACTAAATATTTATCTCACAATCACCTTTACGCGTCGATAAACATCTTCGTTAAATAAAAGTTAACTAGTATTTGTAGGTTGGTAAAGAAACAAAAGTTCATATGTTTCACAGTACAAATTTATTATTCCGGTTGGTCACAGTTGGTAGTCTTCATACCTGAAGTTTTGTTTCCTCATTACCTTGGTATCGCGTTCCACGAAGTTAAGCCGTCGTATATTAATTTTTAGTATTTGTGGGAGCGATGAGTGGAGCAGTTTGTTTTTGTATCGATTTGTTAACCTAAATAAGAATCCTGCAGTAACCTAAGCTTTCCGCACTTACATCTGCTCCGTATTGCAAGAAGAAAATATTTTACTTACGATAAATTGTAAGCAAGCTCAGCTAAGGCTTTTTTGAGAGAAATTTCCTTTTAAAAGAATACTTCAACTAGAGCAGGAGTCTGGCAAATTTCGGGAGTTTTTTCTTTGGGAAATTTCAAAGGCCCTTTCTCCATAACTGAGGAACGCAAAGAATTTCTTTGGGTTTTAGAAGTGAAGTATTACGAAAAAATACAAGGCACATTAATTACCTCGGTTCCAGGACGCAATTATCAACACCGGAATTTTCAACTCTAAGCGGTAAATAGAAAACCCCCTTCTGGTCTCTTTTTCTCTCTCTATATATTGAAATAACGACACTATATTTATGCGAGAGATCCTTGAGTTCTACTTGCGAAATTCATTCGCAATACGTTTTTTCAATTCATAAAATGTGCTGCCTTGAATAAAACTGTACGAAATTTCCGTTGTATTAAATCTGTGAAATATTTGAAGGGCCAAAGCTATAAATCCGGATTTAATGGAACGAATACTTGAAATCAATCAACTGAACTTGACATCTAACGAAAGCTACATTTCATCAGATGCATAGAGAAAGTTTTAATAAAACTTTCATCAAATCCGGGCATATATCATTATATTTAACCAGGAAGTTAACTCATTTTTGGATTGCACACTCACTTTCAGATATTTTTATCTTCTGCCATCGGAGATTACACTCTTCATCGGATATGACATCTTCTTAAATGTTTAATGAAATCAGCTCGACAGTCAATGCTGATATTATCTCTCGGCAGGAAAACGTTCCCACGGTTTCATTATGCATGAATAACGCTGTCCACTTCATAAAATGTCATGTTTGCAGTAAAATAGGACGAGATAACAACAATTTTAGGTTATTTAATTCTATAGACAATATAGTTTACATAGTGTGAATATTCGAGAGAATTTTTGAAAATTGGGTATGACTGCTTAGCTACTTTAGCGCTTACAAAATTAACGTGATTTACGTACTACCATCATAGGACTAGAAAATAAAGAATGGCCGAAATCTTCTTCAGTTTTTGCATAATCAGGGTGATTTACCACTTCCCGAGATATCTCAAAGTGGAGAGTGGTTTAAAATCCAGCCACACCCTAGATATCTCATATTTAGGATTTCCTGCTTTTGGACAATTTTTTACTTTCAAAAAGATATCTCAGTTAAGCCGTTGCGTGTATTGAGCACGTCTAGCATGCTTCCTTTAATCTTCGTTCCAGGTGTACGTCTCCGTTGTTTTACCTAAGATGTGGATATACCGTAAAAAAGTGAAATTTTAAGGAAATAAAAAAGTGATATATAATATATAATATAAAATACAAGAGGAAAAAAGACTTTCTCTCCGTTCTTAGTTAATTACACAAATTAACAAATAAAAAATATGCATTTTCTAACTCCAACTTACAAAAATATTTGTCAGGGAAGGGGTTAAGCTAACCACCTGCTTAGCCTATACATTTTTGTCTTTCCAACATTAAATACCATTCCAAAATCTTCGCCCACTTTTATTTTATTTTCTATCTTTGTAGTTCATCTTCAGTTTGCTGTCCAGCCCTTTGTATACTTCTCAGTTCAGTAATTAGAATTTTCAACGTTGATATAAAATATTTTGCTCGAGGATAAACCGCGAAGGATTTTAGTGATGGAAAAAGATTACGAACCGCACTTGATATTTTATAGCGTAAAATATAGTGGATATATCGCAGTTTTATTTAATGCATGAACGAGGGTATGTAAATGAGGATGTGTTTACGTTATCCATGGCGGTAGGATGGGAGTGAGAAGGAAGAGCTGCGGGTTTGAATCCGGCTTCGGGCTGTTTTTGGAATATCAATCTTTAGGAAGGGTCTCCAACGCGCCCAGCTGGAAAATGGGGTATGCCGTTCACTGGCGAGAAAATTGCTTGCGGTTGGATATCGCGGTAACCTAGCAATAACTCGCAATCCTTCATTACACGCACCAGAACAGCCCGATGCGTACATCCTTTTCACAAAGAAGAACCTATACATCACACATTGAACTGCGTTCCTTACATAAACCAGAAAAGCATAAAGAATCGTCTTATTATAGAAAATAATGAATTCTTACACTATTTATTGGAAATATTTCTAACTTATCGCTATAAGTCGCTTGTAGTTCATGAAAAAGCTGGATATAGCCAAGATTTTCATTAAAATAAGACTTTTTCGGCTTTGGATATTTTAGCAAAGTTAATTGGTTTTCTACCAAGAATTCACTTAAAATGTAGATATCATATAATATTTGAGAAGATTCATAAGGTTTTTTCATGGGTAATTACCAGAATCAACGGCAATTTTGATAAATTATTTATGTGTTTTTAAAATGTTAAATTCTCATTAATAAGTCTTCGTAACACTTTCCACATTTGTTTGCATTGAGCAAAGTTTAATATTCACTTCCTTCAGTCGATCCTCCAATTTTCGACAAAGGCCTCAGCAGTGGTATTTTTGAAAGTAATCCAACATCTCAGGGATGTAGCTCATATGGTTACCCACCGGGAATCGAACCCGGAACCACTTTCATTAAAGGGACGCGATACCCACTTGTCTGCCAGGACCCCTGATAAATAACGTACAGTGAACTCTCGACTAACATATAGTAAATGATAATGTGAATTATTTTTTTATATGATAGAACTCATCAACATCCACATATGTACCCTGCAAGCCGCCTTTCGGCATGTGGCAGGGGGTGCAAGCATCATGACTTTACTTCTCTAATCGATTGCTTTCGCGTATCGTTCGCAGAAGAAAAGAATTCTTGAAATGAATTTTCCAGTATCTATTTCTCTGATTTCGCAGTATCAGAATGTCCAATGTAACGTGGATGACGCATTATGTCATCTTTTAACTTCATTTTCAAAATATAGATGAAGCATGGGACTAATGAAAGCTCATTTTTTTATATCTTGTACAAAGACAAACGAAAATCATGAAGATATGATAGCCAAAACTAAGCTTTACTAATATATTAAATTACATATATTTCTAAGCATTTTACTGGTGAAAATTTGACGTGTAATATGAATAAGCTAAGTACATCTACATACATCTACATAAGTACCCTGCAAGCCGCCTTCCGGCGTGTGGCAGGGGGAAAATTAATGCATCGGCCGGGAATGCCTCCGAAATTATCCGAAAAATAGTTCGGTGAAAAAAAAACTCCCTTCGTTTTGATTTATTTCCTCAACAATTTGCAGACTAATATCATCCTATCAATAACAAATTTCTTCTCTGTAGTTCAGGCACTTGTCGTAATTCAAATCTTCCTTCATCTAAAGTGTAAAAGGCTGAGTCCTTCGACGCCTTACCGTTAGAGGTGAAAGCTTGCAGTTAATGATCTTTTGCAAGCTGTAAAACACGGTATAAAATAACCAAAGCCACCACGACGTTCACAGGCGGTCTTATAATTTCAAGGCTACGCTATTGCAGGACCTAAAATTGCGCTCGTAATTACTGCTTAAGCGTAACCTTGTTTATCACAATAAAGCGCAAAAAGCTTTTCACCATGTGTGTCACCTTCTCATTACGAAGAGCGAAGTCCGTTGCTCGTATTCACGCCGCGTTCGAACGTAGTGCTTGAAGACATCTCTTTAATCAGTTTCTGCTCGGAAAGAGTTTCTTTAACCTTAAAGAGGTTCACTATATCAAACATACGTAGATGGTTTTGAATATATAATGATTCACCACTTATTTTGGGGAGAAATCCGCCTGCAGTTATCTTATTTGGTCTAAAAACACTAGTGAAATAGGAAATTATCCGAAAAATAGTTCGGTGAAGAAACTCCCTTCGTTTAGATTTATTTCCTCAACAATTTGCAGACTAATATCATCTTTCTGAAAGTTTTAAGTCTCGAGAAGGACAATATAAGCTCAGAAAGCTTTAATGTAATATCTTAGCAGTTTATCTTCCAGGCACATAAAGAATAAAATCGACTGAAGCGCACTCAATAAAGTCAACGGCTATAACTCAGGGTTTTTATATGACATCAATAAAGCAGAATGCTTCAAAGAGTACTTGGGTGAACATACAGGTCCTATAGCTATCATTTAAAATGGTAACGTCAACGAATGAATTTTATTTATGCTACACAATGAACGCACTTTTGAATTCTTCAGCGCATTTTTCAGAATCTAATTCTTTGATTCTATTAAGGAGACGGGAGCTGTCGAAGCACTTTTAACAATACTACTAATACTACTTTTAACGTCATCCTTTTCAAAATATAGCCAGAAAATTTTGGGTATTTAAAGAAAACTAAGTACTCCAGTTTGCCATGTGAGTTACGCGTTTGACTTTGGAGAAAGAGGTTCCGGGTTCGATTCCTAGTAGAGGCTTTGAAGCGAAATGACCTCAGATGTCGAAGCTCTTTGTAAGTTCTATTACTATATGAAACTTGACTAAAACAGTGAGGAAAGACATGAAAAGAAATATATCGGAAGCGAGAGCTAGTTTATGGACTTTAACATACTTCTTTTGCTTCGGGAACATCAAATTATATTTCTATATAAGAAATATATGCGTCAATAATTATAATACGAATAAAACAATGCTACAAATAATATAACAGCTGAATATTACTTCAATTAAATGCTTAAATAACACGTATAAATAATTAGTTTAAATAATTTAATCTTGAGAAAACCTCAAACAGTTAAAATCAATGAAAAACTTTTGTAATACAAAAAGAAATGTTTATTAAATTTTGAAAAATATTCATATTTAAAATATTTAATTATACTTAGTGTTTTTATTTTACTCATTTTATCTCTATCGATTTGGTCTACTCTTATAGTATTATGAGAAATATAGCAATATTCATACAGCGGTACCGTTCCAGGATTATCGTCAATAACCAAAACCGTCGTTATCTAAGGAACGATTTTGCATAACCATACTAAATATCAAATATGCAGATGAAAATCAGTAAAGTATTATAAAAATATGAGAAACGTAACTAAAGCAAATTTAATTGTCAATCGTCACCAGAAGGCTTCGTAAAGCAAGACCTGTTTCGTTACCCAGCACATATTTTGATCACTGCCAATCGTCGTTAACAAAATACGTCGTTAACTAAGACCGTTGTTAACCAAGATATAACTGTATTATAATTTTATAAGGAACTCTTATTTAATATTGTTTAATTTCTCTAATTACGTGATTCTTACATTTGATGCATTTATCTCCTTTTCACGTTTTAAAACTTAGAAATTGATTTAAAAGAACGCCTGTGACAATGGTAGGAAAATTTCCAGTAATTATTCGTACCACGATACCTCTCTTTGTTATAATTACGTCTCAATCGTTATAAAAATACCAGGAAATAACGAACGTTTATTCATATTGTATTCCCTCAAAGTACGATTTCTTTTTCTTTGTAAGTCAGATGCTAAATGTGAGTTGATCTCTCTTGGCTATTATATACCTTTGCAACACGTCGTTTTTAACAAGACTTTTCTGTATCTTAACCAAAACGGAAATCAAAATTTCGAAACCAACGAGATCTAGATCTATTTTTACGTGAGTGTGTTCGCATTCCATTCTCTTTCTCTCCCTTGGCACGGACCACCAAGCCAAAGCAAGAGAAGTATTTTCCACAAATCCATGAGACTTCTCGAGATTCGGTCAAAGTATACCTTTAGATTGAGATCAGAACGCGATAGCGGAAATTGAATATCCTTCTCTCATTCTGTGCCGCCAAATTATGAACTTCAAGTAAGTGCGAGGAGATTTGTAAACCGGAAGCAATTCTTTCGTTTGGATTCTTTATCGCGTGACATTCAGACATCCCGTTTACAAATGAATTCCAAGAGGACGAACGAAATGAAATATCATAGAGTATTGTGGATACAAGTGCCCCCTGGGGAAAGGAAATTAAATTTCTGGGTTTATAAGACAGGAGATATGTAAAACAGAATAAATATTTCATCATGATATTTTATATAGATATCCTGAATTTCATATGCAAAATATATAAATTTACCCAAGGAAGAATGGACTTGAAAAAAGTCTGACGGGACCGGGAATCGAACCCGGTAAGTACCCTGCAAGCCGCCTTCCGGCGTGTGGCAAGGGGAAAATTAATGCATCGGCCGGGAATGCCTCCGAAATTATCCGAAAAATAGTTCGGTGAAAAAAAAACTCCCTTCGTTTTGATTTATTTCCTCAACAATTTGCAGACTAATATCATCCTATCAATAACAAATTTCTTCTCTGTAGTTCAGGCACNTTCGTCCGCATGGCGGCATCGTTCGCGGTCTTGGCTTCTTAGAAGCACCGGCCACACAAAGCGGCGCAAAATCACCCTTACCCGTTTTCCTGTGTTTACAACCTGTAGGGGGTATCCTTTCCATCACTTTGTGGGGCCGGTGCTTCTATGAAGCCGTGACAGCGAACGATGCCACAATGTTGACGAAACCGCAAATTCCTTGCCCACAAGTCTCCCGAATGGCTTTGAGAAATGCTCTGCCGGGATAGCTGAACGGACAGAGCACCCGACCGGCAATTGGGAGACCTGGGTTCGGTTCCCGGTCCCGTCAGACTTTTTTCAAGTCCATTCTTCCTTGGGATATTTCCTGGGTGCGCACCATCTTGCGCAAAGTCACCCTTGCCCATTTTTCTTTATATAAATGTAATCTAACTTTACTAAATAACAATGATAAGGACCAACATACCACCTGATATTTTAAAATCACAGATTTTTATATTTTAAAAGCATATATCACATTTTACGGATATCTATGTACGGCTATGATTTTTGATTCTGATTTCTTTGATTAACAAAAAGAGATGAATTTCGACAAATTTTACTCTCAAGAAGAAAGGTTAGAGGTAACTTTGCAGATAAATCAAGCACCTAAGGAAATTCTCAAGGAGAATAAGAAATGTCTGGTGGGACCGGGACTCACGTCTCCGAAGTGCAAAACTTTTCCAAAGGAGAAGTGAACTTTCTCCTTCCATACAAGTTCAACGATCGACATCCCTTGCTGTTAGCGACTAAAGGGGCCGAAAGTGCGGAGACAGACGCCGATGCAGGTTGAATTGAGGTTAAATTCTAATCAACGGGGGAGTGGACAGACAGGGTTGGCACTCGCAAGTTAAAGGGAGCGAGTATGTCGGCGAAGGAGTTCTTATTGTTAGTTTGAAATTTGGAGAAGATAAGGAAAGCGAAAGCCACGAGTCTGCGCAATGAAGAGAGAGTAAACAATGGACATTCGAAACGGAAGATTCGAAGGTAGAAAGGTATTTGACCCCGGGTTCTCTACACTTCCTATTTACACTTCCTATTCTCCTATTCTTAACTGTGAGAGTATAATTCATTTTTGATTAATATAGTGCGCATCTCTTGTGGACTAAGTTTTATAATACATTTCAAAAGAATGCATTTCCTTCCAAAATCCACAACTTTCGGCCTCGCTTCGAGGAACCTACAGATCTAACGGTCGACTATAAATGAGAAAGAAAAACTATGATTTCAACAAGAGTTAAGATGACTTTCACTTAAAGGTGTGCACCTAGGAAAAATCACTAGGGAAAACGGACAAAAAGGCCTGTCAAAGTGTTCGTAATGGATACCTTAATTGGCTGAAGTATCCTCCAAAAAAGTAGAATAGAAATTGAATACGTCGCTGACGAGTTTTCAAACAGATTCAATGAAGTTTCTTTGATCACTAAGGATAAAGGATAACGATCTATTATCTTGAAAAAGAAATGTTTTACCTTAGAAATAACGGAAAGATCGTATTAAATTCCAATCTCAACATCTATCTCCTTCCTTCCTCATTTGTTTTTTCGGTGAACTTTAACGGAATCAAAGAGAGATGAATCTTATAAATACGAAGACTCTTTCGCATTACTTTATTAATTTAAGAAACTATTTTACAATTAATTATATTTCATTATATTTACGTATTAATCACATTTATTTTAAATTTAATTTCTTTTAGGATAAAACATTTAACTATAATAAAACAAATTTAATTTTGTCACTTTTAAGATAAAACAAGATTTATTTGACTGCGATAATTCGTCAATTAAATACTATATGCAAATTCTGCAAATTAAATAGAATATTATATTTCATATATTTGGATTTGGGAAAATTTTTTTCAGACTTGTTATTCCTTGGGATTCAGCCGCACGGCTTTATCGTGCAAAGTAGATGCGTACACATTTCATCAATCCTTGTGATACATATTTTCGAGAAATGAGAAGCAAGTTCCACGCTAAATTTAACTAAAACATTACGGATAATCTCCTTTTAACCTTGTTAGATATTTCAAAGTCTCAAGATATACGTTATGCAAAATAGATGAACTTTAATATTCGTTGTAGCTACAGTGATAGTTTTATCATTTTGATTATTGCTAATTACCAAGGCTTGAAGCAACAATTTAGTAAGAATGTATGTGTTTTAACACTTAAGAAGCGTACTTAATATTCATTATCTTCCAAAAATAGGGATCCTTGAGGAGTAGTTAAAGATCGCGCTGGATTAATTATTAAATGACGCCCATCAAATAATTAATTACATCCAGAATTCACACTCGTTTATGGGTAATTTCACTTCCCGTTTAGCATTCCAAGTGTATACGAAAATTTCAATAATGAACGTATTGCCATTTTTCTTGAGGAACTAAAGTCGCAATTGTATGCATGTAACCAGGCATGAAAACTGGTCGAATTTTTATTTCAGTTTAGTATATACCTCCATGTTTTTCGTTAAGAAAAAGTTGTCGACCATCAACCTAAATTAAACATACAGCAACCAATTCTTATTTAATGATACAGAAAAGGAAATAAAATAGCAAGGAAAGGCTGAATCCCTAGAATAAGCAGATGTGAAAAATAAAATACTGAGAATACCTGCCCAAAAAGTGGGAGACCTGGGTTCAAGTCAAAATCATGAATGTAATGTTCTTTTCACACCTGTTCATTCATACAATTCTATTCCATTAAAAATGTACATATTCCTACCATTTCATTGAGAACATCCGTCTAATGTTAGTAGTGGTATTGTTACAAGCGCTTCGACAGCTAAAGTCATTTCGCACAAAGTAACCACCGGGAATCGAAGCCAGGACCGGTTTCGCTGAAACCGAATGTGTTGCCCACTAAGCTATCCGGGAGAACCTGAGTTGTACTCTTTGTTTTGTCGGTGTCTTTACTAGGTTAATCGATTCTATTTCCGTGGACGTAATGCTGCGCAATTGCCATTCAGTGATTACATAACCTATAAATAGAATGCATTATGGTCCTACGAACCCAATTTGATTCAAACTCTTACTTGATTTCAACCCGAGATTGCCCATTCGATTCGAAAGAACATCAGATATTCGAATGTCTCTGGAAACATTCATCTGTGCAGATAGCTTGGCCTTCGCGAGTACAAATTTCAGTCAATCAATGTATGAATCCCCCATTAATACTTTATGACAAGAGCCAAAGAAAAACGTGTTAATGTATGAACACAAACAGTATATTTGGCAAAATTCGGTTTTTGAGTTTTTATGAGGCAGTAATGGTTTAATTGTTGTTTGTATGGAAAATGAAAAGAGAATTGAAATTATCATTTAACAATAAAAGCAGGCTCGGCGCGCCCCTAATTCGCATAGCTGTATTAATTTTTTATTTTAATTAAACAATCTGTATTTGTGGAAAAACTTTCATTGAAAATGCCTCATAGGGACGGAAAATTGCGATAATACGAATGAATCTATTTTTCGTTATATAATAAACTACACATGTATACAAGACGGAAGAAAATTAAGAGATAAATATTAATGAGAAAATTGAGCAAAATAATACTATTGAAATATATATATTTGAATATAGAGTAAATAATTTTTCAAATTTTCAGAATAAGTTGCAATATATATTTCTAAGATCTAAAACCCGTATATAACGAAGTAAATATATTAATTTCAGAGGATTTCTATATGTCAGATGCGCTTCAAGTAGAAATTTTGAGGGTGAAAAGTACGTCTTATATATCGAAGAATACAGTATGCAAGCAAACAACCAGTAAATTCATTTAAAGGACAAGTAGCATTATTCGGCTGATTACGACGAAATGAATAATGACTTTAACGGAGATTTTCTATGTTATTTTTCCTTTGTTTCAGCCTACACAAGACTGTTTTCCGTGGAGTACTTAGTTTACAAACCCTTTTACAATCGGCCCATTCTTTGATAGAAGAATGGGAAAAAAGCCTATAACATGAGCTAAGCAAGATTTTCTGCCTAATATTCGACGAGAAATTCAATTTTTATTCACGAATTGTCATTTCCGCCAGCGTTTATCATTATACGGGATTGTACGTCACATAACAGCAGACTCTCTTTTGTTTCTGCATTGCGCCATTTTCTTAATGCGGGCTCAATTTATTATCTTCATTATTTCCTCGAAGTTTGTCACCCTTTAACATGGTAACTCGCCTTTTTCATTTTGACGTTTGCGATACTACCCACAAATTTATTCCGGCTAACACCGCCCCTTAGTTTCATCCATTATGTCCTTTAAATTCCGTTCCGCCTCCTCAGAACTCCAATAATTTTCATGACGCATAATTAATACAATTACTATCCTATATAACAGTTATCACCGTGTATACATGTATCTATCCGATGTCAGTCACTCCCAAAAGCAATATTAATTTAGCAATATTAAAAGCAATAGTAATTTTTTTACGAATTAATTTTACGCAGTTTCCTAATAGATAGAAATATAAAATTTCAGAATTCATTAGAAACCTTAAAAATCATTAAATACTCGAATTATTATACCAAAAGTATCCTTGGTTTGACTCCGAATATCTCTAAACTCTCCCGTAGGAAATGCACGTGTTTTCATTTTGATCGATCGCAGCCTTTTTTTCTTTCGCAAAAATCGCAAAATAGTCCTACAAAATCGAAACAAGCACTAAAAGAAAAAAATCGAACATAATTTCTTATTTTCCTCGCAGAATATAAATTTTGATTCGAAATTGCGTGAATTCGAACAAGAAAGATGAACATTTTGTAGAGTTTGGTGGTCATAAACAACCCGTCCCCTTGAAGGTCAAGGAGATTGTTGAACTCGACTCTCATGCAAATATAGTGGCAAGATAGGCCATAACAAATGCATTGGGAAAGAGAGCCGACGTTTTATGGTAAGGAAATTTTTTGTAAAGTTTGGGAATTGAAATAATGAAAGAACCTTTCGTACACTCCCACAAAATTTCTGTAATGAATATCGAGGTAATGCCTTCTCGTATTGAGTTTGGGAATTGAATCTCAAAAATAAATTGCAGTTCATAAAGAAAATTTCGAAAAATTAATACTGAAGTCGAACGCGCTGCCCACTTGGCTATCCGGGAGCAAAAATTAATACTTTCATTCACAAAATAAACAGAAATTTTGTAACTGAAATCACATCTCAGGCAACAATGCAAAAAAACGCAAAATTGTTTCATCGACCAAGTTAACAAAGTTATATCATGTCTGTAGAAGCTATGAATGAGCTTTATAAATGATGAAAAGTAAGTGAATTATAATTAATACACATACATATTTAAATGAATTAAATTAAACCCCGTCATTTTTGACGGAAGAATTCACTAATACATAAATATAATGGAGCCGACTTTGTGGCAAGTGGTGTAAACACCAAGAGTTTGAATTACCTCCTTAGATTTTTGTTGCTTCGTACCGTTCGCGGAAAGAATGATTCTCTAAAACGACTTCTCCTCGCATTTGTAATATAACCATGGATTAAAATAGGGTTTAGCCAATGCCAATGTTAAAACAAAAATTTAATATGGCCTTCCTCAAAAATGGATCGCCTGTTGAGATCTTGAGTCTTCGGGAAATGGAGTGGTCTAAACAATTTTTTCCAAATCGAATTCGGATCTGTTCCAGATGTTTCGAATAGTTCCGTAAAAAGAAAGTGCTGAGAACAGATACTATTACGTGAATACTGTAGAACTTAGCAATGAAGAAAAAGTGTAGAATGTTAATGAATTATGAGAAAAATAGGATTTCGAAATGAAGAGGTAAGGTAGTAAAGAAGTGAGGAAAGGGTCTCATAATAAAGCTCTTCTTAATAAAATAATATAATACACATGCTCTAGATTATCGACAGATTATTACGAACATATTATCCAGTATTTTAATGATAATGTTTCTTTACATGCTTTTAGGTAAACTTCTCCATTGATATTAATTCGTTTTACATAGTTTTACTCGTAGATTATTTCACATTAACTAACGCTAGGTTACGAATTCAATTGATATCGAGTCCATAGTCAATATAATATTGAGTTTTTTATGACCTTAAATTACTTTTCTATGCTCTCTAATTATTATACCTATAAGGATCTTTATACGAACCTTTCCCTACTGTAGCGCAGCAGTTTCCTCTTAAATTTCCTATTAAATTCCTAATTTGCAAGTAATAGTCAAGGCGAAAAGAATAGATGGTATTTAATCCCATACTACAGTGTTTCTCAAACGTTTTGGCACCGCGGACCCGTGATCATCCTTTAGCATTAGGCGAAACTATATCGCGGAGCAGATTAGCTCTGCTAGGGATTATCACCTCTAAATTCTCCTTAACCCGGAGTTTTCCGCCTATAGCCCGGAGGTTTTAAGGAGATTTTCGGACACATTTCGTTACCTTTCCATATCGAGTGTACTGTGCATCGCATAATTATGATTCTGACTTCATTTTCGATCCTTTATATGCAATTTCCATTATCTAATAAAATAAATATTAGTTTTGACTCCGAAATTTTGTTTCTACCCGTAGGAGCTTCATTTTAACCTGGAGACTTCGGGTCAAATCCAAAAGGGCTTTATTAGACGTAAGAGTAGAGTTAATACTTTTTTACACGCGTGACGATTAGAATTCAAACTGAAATGTCTATCATTCCATCAAAATAAAGTGCTCGTTCATACTGAACTCCTTTTTAAATCCATTTAATTAAAATCTCTAGGCTGATATTATCGAAGAGACAACAAACAGGATCCCAAATTTAACCCTAAGACCCACAAGGGTCTACGGATCACCAGTGAAGTATTTCTAAATTAAAGATGGGTCTATTTGGACATAGACCATGACTTATGACGCGATTTTTGAGCCAAAACGAGCAACCTGATATACTCTCAGCTCATTTAATCCTCATTAAATTGCTTTTCTTCCTCATTTCTCCCTCCTAAGCCTCTCCCTTTTCTTATCTGTTCTCCGCTTGGAGGTTTCCTTCCTCTACCATCTCTCTTCTTTGTCTCCCCTTAATCGTGGGCGATGTATCAGCTTCCCTTGCGGTTTTCCGTTCTTCCCCGCCATTCCTTTGCTCTTATTTAAATGCTTAATTGCCCGAAAGGAAACGGTTTCGATTTCTAGGCGCATTATCCCCTCTATTAAGGTAACCGTCTGACGTTGAATGATGACCCTCGGGGGCGGTGAAAATTTGCCACGATTCGGTCTACGAGTACCTTTCAAGGGATTAATCTATTAGAGGTCTAATGAACTCTAGCGGGAGGAACTGCAAACAAACGGTAGAACCCAGATCTATTGTTTGGAAATGGGGCTCCCGGATAGCCAAGTGGGCAACGCGTTCGACTTCGGTGAAAGCGAGTCGAACGCGTTCCCGTTCCCGGGTTCGATTCCCGGAGGGGGCCTACGTGCGAAATGACCTGAGCTGTCGAAGCACTTTTAACAATACTACTACTACTACTACTGTTTGGAAACAGAGATAGTAAACGTCCACGTAAATACTATGAAAGTCGCCTTTCGGCGTGTGGAATGGGGTGTAAACATCGAGCGCTAGAGTTAACGTTTTTGTTGTCGCGTACTGTTCGCGGAAAGAATTAATCTCTAAATTGAATTGTCCTCGCATATATAATAAAACTTGGATTTTAAGAGTTCAGCCGATGCAATTAAAACAATAATTCAGTATGACTTGCTGTATGCATCATACTAACATCAGATAACCAACGAGGCATTAACTGAGAAAATTGTAGAAAGAAATAGTGAAGAATTTATTCATTAATATAGGAAGAAATTGCTTATGTTATCGTTTTGCTTAAATATTTATGTATGAAAGTAAATGTTTCCATTCTATATTTAGTAGTTTGATCATCAAACCGTTATCATTTCCGTTTCTGTCATTCGCTATGGTTCAATGAGAATGCCAAACTTCAGATAAGTTTCGGTTTTGCTCCGGCAGTTACCAGTTTAACTGTTAACCGTTATTACTTACAATCGAAGCACTAAATATTATAATCTTTCTGATATACATCCAGTTTGCATAAAATTTTAATAAAATTACATTGTATTAAATTTTAGAACAAAACTCGCAGAATTAAGGGAGTAACCAAAGTATGTGATTAGTTATTAAAATAATAATAATTAACTAGTGAGTTAATTAGCCACCTTCAGATAATTAGTAAATTTTACCACTCCGACGCTTAATTGAAATACTAAATTGATTTTTGGTTACCGTTTAGGATTAAATGTTTTAATTCTTCGATTCGGGCTCATTTTCACTCCCGTAAAGAAATAAAAATTTTCCAGTATTTTTTTCGATTCGGTTCGATTCCTTTGTTGGATTTCGGAATTATATACGTAAGTTCATTTTGAAAACGTCGAACCTCAAAAGGATTCTAATCGGTACACTGGAATTTGAACGACAGAAATAAGAAAGTGACAGTTTGATAAACGATTAATGCAGTGTTTCTGTGTTTTGTTGGATGCTGTCGAGATAAGGGGAAATCAAAGTAGGATACGGGAAAACGAGGAGTCGAGGACGGAAGATGGGCATTCAACTGTTTCCAGTATTCATCAGTGATTCTATTTATAAATATAAACCTCTTTAAAATCGAATTTTGATTCATTAGAAAATGTGATGTATATTTTCGCGTAAATCTTTGTGTTACAAGGTTCAATCGTTCGTTATCATTTAGAATTCAAAAGCGATTCCGGTTCTCAGTGTTCCAGTTCCATTCCAATTGAAATGCATTATTATAGAAAGGTCTTCTCGCCAAGAGGTAGAATCTGCGGTGCTATTCTTATTATTATTATTATTATTATGTTACAAGTGGAACAATATTCCGGTGGCGAGGATTTAACAGACACTCCCGCTTACATATACTACTACAAAACATTGAAACTATCAACTATTATACATCAACTGAATGCATTATTCAATTTATCCCTAACATAGCAGGTAGAGAAATGTAAGATACTTTGCAGGTTATATAATACCGTGCAGAACTAGAATGCAAAACCCGCGGAGGTCAGGAACCGACGGTGTTCTGAGACTAAACTCATATGCATTCCTTTCTTTTTCACCTCAATGCGTAATAAAACCTCTACTTCCCTTTTATTACCAGAAAAAGATTTTATTTACCAACGTTTTATGGCTGTGAATACGGCCATAATGCCTTACATGCTGTCTGTTAAGTTAACAATAGATGATAACATTTTTCTATCCACACAACTAAAGGTCACGAGAGCAACATAATGAATAACAAAACTTCTTTATCATTCTATCGCTTGAAATATTTTGTAAACCGTTAGAGCTGCACGTGTGGTTGGATTGGAGCAGTTACCTCATCCTTGAGAAAGGTTTGAAGATGAATACGTTTAAAAAATTGGTAAATCATTGAACTGTCATTTCATTTGTCATGTTCCAGGGACACGTAGATGAGTTATGGCGTGCTGGATGTCAATGGAAGCAGCTGCTGTTCATTAATGGATGCTAATCGGAAGAAATCGTAGCTTTAGGTGCATTAACACTCGGTTCACTTCATTCAAGGTCACTTTTCTCGTCTGCGCAGTTATTCCGAAGATCAGCCTCTCTTTAGGAGACGTCGCTATCTATATCTTCCGGTAATCGGTTTTAACTCTGATGTAACCAGAGGAAACTGAACCGTAATAGGGAAATATGTGGGAGAGATTAAAGGTGCGGAAAAAATGGGTATGCCGCATGCGGTCTAAAATTGTATGTAATGATTTGATGAAAAACGATGAGATTTTAACCAAATTAATTCTTTAAACACGATATATCAAATGCATAAATCAATACCAAATAAAGATTTATGAGTGTCTTTAGGGTAAAAAAAATCGTATATCAGTTTCCCGAAAGCTCCCAGATAGCCAAGTGAGTAGCGCGTTTGCCTTGGGTGAAAGCCAGCTCAGTTCGATTCCCAGTGGGGGCCCTTTTGGGCAAAATGACCTCACCTGTTGAAACACTTTTCAAAATGCTACTTCTAATACTCTCTTCTATAAACGGTTTCCATAAAGAAACGATTCAGAAATATTTCCTTCTTGGTTTCTAATCTTCGACATCTCGCCGACCACATTGCGACGAAATAATAAATAAATAATTAATACTCAAGTACGTAAATCAGCAAAGACAGGGTCAGTTATAATTTTACCTTTATAAACAATTCAAAATTTCAGAACACGATTCCACAAAGAAGTAAGAGTGCGATTGTGTTATTTTATCAGCGTGAAAATACTGTATGTTTCATAAAAAGGAAACTATCTCCTTTAGACCGCGCACCATATCTCGATTTCGGCTGTAGACTTCATAGGACATTTATATCTCCAATGTATACGGAATCTTCAAAACGTTTGTCATGTGTCATGAGTATTGAAGTTAATGCGAAAAAAAATTCAAACAATTAAAGTAATTACAATTTGATCTTAACCTACTCTCGCTGTATTTAAGACGTAAGTAATAAGAGTAGAGCCTATCTTTGAAGTGAGGATAAAAGGCGGCCTTGTGGGTCGTTTACTGCGGCCTTTTCTTTATAAAATGCAAGAAGTTAAATCATTTTCCCAGAGAGGAAAAAAAAACATGAAGAAAGTCTGACGGGACCGGGACCCAAACTCGGACTTTCAAATAGCCGGTCGTTTAAAATCTTTCGTCTCACAGTCTCAATAATTAAGATTACATCACGTGAAAATCAAATGGAAAATGCTCTACTCTCATTTATTTAGAAATTAAATTCGTTTGGCTAAACAATTTCGATTGCCTACATTATAGTGTAGGAAGCATTACCCTTAAGTGATGCCTGATGGTTCCGTGCGTAGCTAAACTGTTTATCATCTAACTCAACGGTACACACGGTCCAAAGATACAGATGAAAAAAGGTTCCTCTGACTTATAAATCAGTTAGGTTTTTTTTCTTTTGGAATGCACACGCATGTTATAAGTCCCACAATGGCTTACGGCTTTTACGCTATAGAATAATTCTGGTTTGAAAGAGACCGCCTTCTGAAAAGGATTTTAGCAGGGGAATTTCCTGTGTCGATAAAACGTCACAATCCATAACCTTGATTTTCAATGCTCAACACCATCACATTAATGTCAGAAAACATTTTCTTTGATGGAACATCCGGTGGTTTAATCGAAAACTGGCTAAAATGGTAAACAGGCTAATGAAAGAGTTAATAGCAATCACTCATTAAATCAATGCAGTTCTTGAATAAATGAAGAGATAAAAAGAACAGAAACACTACAACCACTATCCACTGCTATGTGTATAGATTAAATAATGAAGGGTCACTCAGCTCGTTAACCATTAAAATTCCCTGATAACTCTTTTACGAAGAGTGCATTTCAACTGCAGCACTCTCTATATGGGTCAGCAGTTCGAAAGAATACAACTAATCCGATTAGAGACAAGGAAGAAAATGGGGACGTTCAAATTTTTTACAGTGAAATAATCTCCACAATCAATCCCGTGATCCAAATCTTTATTTTATTTATTCATTTATTTTACCCTTGCGGCGAGGTTAGGCCCAATGGACCTCTCTTACTCTTTTTATAGTTAACATCCAAACACGCTTTTTTCAGTAGAAAACATTAACCTGCTAATCAAACGATCTATATAAGCGTAGTATTATCTCTCTCGAAATGTTAATGGATAATAATTAAAAATTAATTTGTTATTTTAAATTTGTGGGTAATTCTAAAGTGAGAGCCGTTTTAATGTTTCAGTTTTAAGCGTGGTTGTGGAATTACCGTATATTTCCGAAGATAAGAGGATGGTTGAATGACAACGGAAGGTCCCCAAAATCTGGGGTCGTCTTATAGGGCAGATACAAAAATATCGATTGAAATTTATATAAATGCATTACCCGAATGTCCGAGTTAGTGCGTATGCAGCAATCGCAATGCAGTGCTGCCAGATGTAAGAAAATCAAATTTGTTAATTCAAAAATAACGAATAGGACATCATTCCGGGTACGCTATACAGTATTACTATCCAGCGTTAGATGATGATCGCTGATCTAAACTACATTCATAGCCCCTTTTTGGACAGATATATATTAAAACTATATTAGTATTATTCATATTAGTAACATAATTACTACAAGGCTCGTATAGTGCATAAATTAAGCTTAAAATAATTAATACAAAACTTTTACACATCCATAAAATTTATAAAAACGTTTACTGGTTTCGGCGTGAGTTTATGCCATCATCAGCATTTTCGATACCCTGAGTTTTCCTAAAACTAAATTCACGCCGAAACCGGTAAACGTTTTTATAACTTTTGTATAAGTTTTATATTAAATGTTTTAATTATGTCATTCCATCAAGTATCGCTGGATACCATTAATTTTAAATTAAACCTGGTACTAAATGGCCCGCAGTCATGTTAATTTTAACGCCATTAAGCTTAGCAAACGATATTTATCAAAATCAATAAAATTGCAACCTATTTAAACTCCAGAAACCGAAACTTGAAAACCAAGTGCTGATATCCTAAAAATGAGGTCGTTTCTGCCGGAACGTATGTCTTACTCAAATCCGCCCGTGGACATGTAAATTCCTCGCTATTTAGCGTTCAAGAGCCCAAACTTCGAGAGCCCAGTGGCTTTAAGTGGCTCTGAAATAAGTGGTAAGTGAAGCGACCTTCAGCGGCTCTCGGATGCCCTTGACAGTGAGTTGTCGCTTCCCGATCGACCGAGCGCTCGGTTTCCAATGGCAATTAACTGAATTCCGCCAAGCTGACTTAACCTTCGCTTCGGATTCCGTTGAGAGCGCTTTTGTTGCCTTTCCAGTTGACCAATCTGCCCATCCGATTTGAGGAGAAATAGCACTCGAAAAACTTCTCGAAACTATTGTGAAAACATTTCGGCACGAGGAGAAATGTTGCGTTTTATTTCTGCTACGCTATATTTATGTTGAGAAATGTGGGTGGTCAAACTATTTCCCGCCCATTAAAAAACCGTTCTTTAATCCGCACAATTCCAAATATTTTCTTAAGTTGTGAACGAATTCCCGCAGACGTTTATGAATGCGACAAAGCAGCCACATCAAAGTTTTATGTTTCAGAAACGTAACCTCAAAAATGTTGACAGCGGAGTAGGATTCCGTTTCGCTAACTCGAGCGCTCCATTAAATTACGTTAAGGCAGGTTGCCCATTTAAAAAACCAGTTTTATGAAAATAACTCTAAGATACGTGTTTCGTGCAGACTATTTCTTATGTTATAGCACACTGACGTGATTGTCAGTCAGACGAAAACAGATTGTTTCAAAACAGTCATAGAGCGACGAAAAGGATATTTTTCGCCTTTAAGGTCGGTTAAAAAAAATAGAAAAAGAAAGTGAAAATACTCGATACATAATCTAATTCGTAACAGGCAACATAGCAGTTTTGTTGTTGTCTAACAACTATCTGTAGATACTGAAAAATGTCAGAGACTCTAAAGAAAGTCATACATGCATGGATATCTTCCACTGCTCCCACTACTTTTGTACTAAAAATCTTCTATCGGCATTCTCTTCCGGCGTAATTCGTGGTACATTAGTTGAAAACACACGTTGGAACTACAGATTTCATGAAAATAGCTGCATAAACCATTGCGATGACTTTCTAGAAATTCCGGTTGCGAAACATAGTGGAGGAACATCTCAAACCTTTATTAAATTGAAATCGATCGATGAAGCCTTAACTTTGTGGAATTTGGCTAAGTCATTTCTTACCTATCCTTTATTAAATTGTTTCTTGAAACTTTAGTTTCACATTTCACGAAATCAGTTTACTGAAATCCATTTCTTTAGCGGGTGATATCTCTAAGTAATCAAGTATTTAAATTTATCAGAAACTATCAATTTTTCAACAAAAATACTTTCAATTGAGAACCTAAATAAGTAATTTAAACTGAAGAATGTAAAGATTTTGAAAAAGGGAACGCAATTTAGTAATTGTAAATATGCGATAGAAAGATGTGCCGCAAACCTATAAGATTCGTATTAGTTTGAGCATTTATATGTAGATATTTTAGATTTAGATTTTCACCCTGCAAGCCGCCAGGGGCGTATGGCAGGAGGTTTATTAACACCTTACCTAATATACTCTATGAGATTCTCTGATGCCATTCGGAAAGAACGACCAAAAGTAACTATCCGTTTAAGCGATTATTTCCTTGTAACGCTTGGTCGTCTCCTCTCGAAGATCTCGCTCACTGTTTTATCGGAATAACAATACCCTTTACTTCGCCTAAAATTCTGGACCGATGAATTTTTCGAAAAGCTTTTGTCGGTAATCAGATCTTCTCTCCTGCAGTGAGTTCCACCAGAGTCATTTTATCATGGCCGTAACGCTACTGTCGAACTTGAAATCTCCACTGACAAAACGGGCTGCTCAACGTTGAACCATCTCTAAATCTGAGACCAACCCTAGTTCGTGTGGATCCAGACTGCGCAGCAGTACTCAAGACTTGGTTGAATGAAGGAAAAGTACGCAATTTCTTTGACTGTAGATGGGCATCCTCTCAGGGTTCTACTTATTAATCTTTGCATTCTATTCGCCTTTCCTATAGAATCTCGAATATGTTCCTTGAATGATAAACTACTGTTCTGTGTAACTTCTAGGTATTTATTGTGATGGTATATCGGCGAGGTCTCTATTATTAAAAAATCTATGTGTGTGGTAATTCTTGTATTTCTAGGAAAGTCTATGCGGAAAAAATGGTCTTTAAAACGTCTTGAAAACTAATAGGGTTGGGAGTGTATTCAATAAAATTAAGCATTCTACTATATGCAATAAAGCTGCAATATCATAATTGTACGTCATCCCTGGTTACTCATAAAATAATGTTCAACAGAAGAAAAACTTTGAAAATCTTGTAAACGAACCCTTCAAGAAATATTTTTAGGTTTATATAAAAATAGTAAAAGGTTAGGTCACGTAAAAAATCGCTAAACTATAAACTACTCTAAAGGCACATCAAACGTGTACATCAAAATATACGGCAGCCTCCATTCCCTTCTCTTAAGTTATGAATCTTAAAATTAAATTGTCCGAGAAAATGAATACAAGAGTTCATCACATTACTTCGAATTGGTGGTGTTGATTTATAGTAAAGTTTTATTTAAAAATATCACAAATATATATTGAAAAAGGATGTATCTACCTGCGTAGCTTTCATAAAAAATTACACTCAGTTCGAAATGTTTACGGCTCCGAATCTTGCTTTAGCCTACGCTAAAATGCATGGATACGGCAACTACCTGAATAGATACGTCCCAAAACAGACATTTCGTTCTCTTCCTGTAACGAGATGTTCAAAATGTACGCGCCAGAACTAAAGTAGTAAACAAAATTGAGTGTCCTCCTCGATAAATTCTCATCCAATTTATGCATTGAAGTGATCCAGCTGAATGCGTAATGCGGGGGCTTGACTTCCGCCCACAGTATGTAAACGAAATTTCGATCGAGATTGGTAATTATTTCTCGCTCAAAAACTGCACGTA
Source organism: Ladona fulva (assembly GCA_000376725.2). Taxonomy (NCBI): domain Eukaryota; kingdom Metazoa; phylum Arthropoda; class Insecta; order Odonata; family Libellulidae; genus Ladona; species Ladona fulva. Next base: position 656,507 of record KZ308624.1, read on the forward strand.
AAAAATTCCACCGAATCTAAAATTGTCGTCATCCAGTTGTGCGTCAGCTGTAGCTCTTCCATTAGATATCAATTGAAGCACTGTACGTCATTCAAACTTCCCTTCCCATTTTGTCCCTCAAAGCGAAAGATATTAATACCCGTTTAAAACGCTCCCGATTAAGACAGTATCGCGCTTAATACGTGATTTTCTTTCGACCATGAGGATTATTACGTGTATTCGAAACAAGATTCGGATTCGAATTCCAGCCCACATCCATAGTCCTGCCGAATGTGCGCTTCCGTGTGACTTGGGGAGGAATTGCTTACGTGGTCGCACGGTAGCGTAACCCTTCGAATGTGACGTCATTTAGAATCAAGCTGCCGAATTCGAACCGAGGATTCGAATGCGACGCTTACCTGGTAACCCCTTCTAGTCTCTCTCGTACAAAACACAAGAAAGAAATTCCGGTTAAGACGCTCTGCATAAAGCATATAAGGCACATTTCCCCGTCCCCAAATGCACTGTAACCCTCTAAATCCGATCCTCCGCCTTATTTCGTGGACCTAAAATTGTTTGCCTTATCTGTATCGCCGTCCTCCGCTCCGCTCTCCAGCTTTGACTTTACTCTAAAAAGGTTCCTTTTGACTCCCTTGTTTGCGATGATAAATTCTGCGAGAATAAAATTGAGATATGTTGAAGCAGGACATCCCCCATTCCACTGTTGGAGACGATTCTAGAGACAAAGTGAGATCTTTCTCATCAGTTTCATCTCAGAGCAGAACTTATATTAAACAGTCGTTTGGTGGCGTTTCATTTCTTTGTAATTTCATTTTGTAAACAAATCAAGTTAAACGGAGAGACAATACAGTGTTTGGTGGGGGTTGAGTGGGGTGTAGAGCGTTGTCTTGGAGAGATAGTGCTCACAGATGGCCCTTCACCACTGCCATTAAAAAAATACTTATCAACCCCATTATTTTTTGCTCCATATTTTTATTTTTCTGGTAAAAATTCCTTGATTTTAGAGTGACGAATTACCAACAGGAAGTAGAAAAAGAAGTCGCTCTCTTTGTCCGAAAAGCTGACTGCTCTTAAGAAATGACAAGATGGCAAGTAATGCTATATAATATTTGTCCGCAAACTCTTAATAATTCCAATCTTAAAGTGTGGTACTTGAAGCAAAATAAAGACGATTCGTTTTTGTTTTAAGGTATAATGAACTTGGTTAAAATAAAAGATCCAAAAGTCCATCCCCTTTATTTCCCAAAGTTAAAGAAATAAAAAGTTGTCATATCCTGATTAAAACACTATTCCATATATAATGTGGTTTTCATTCGGTCCTCGGAATTGGGTCTTAACCTGGTTTTAATTTTATCTCGGTAGGAAAATACCGCAGTATGATTACACTTACATAATGTTTCTTTTTTAATTTTAAGAATTCTATTCTGCACTCACAAATGCTAAAATGTAGCATTCATCCGAGAGATAAGGAAAGAAGATGAATGAAAAGATAAATTATTTCAGATTTCAAAAATCAACCTTAGTGCTAAGTTTGCGGACATCTGTAACTAAAAGAACCAGTCTCTGAATCCGTTTAGTTGTGCAAAGAAAACTAATTGATAGATTATATTTATATAATAATAATAATAAATCGTCTTTATTTACGGGCGAGATTGAGACTAATTAGTCTCTTCTTACATCTAACCCTTAGTCATTGTACATAAAAAGAAAGAGGTATTGGGAGTTAAACTAAAAAGAAGGCAATAAAAGAAGGAACTACTATATGGATTTTTAAACCTAAGTCTGCACTTAGGAAAAAAAAATAAACTAAAACTCTGCAGGAAAACACCCACGTGAAGGGGGGCGTGAAAAACCTGCGAAACCTACTGACAGTGGGTTTCGCAGGTTTACAGATAACGACGTTACTTTAATGCCAGAAATTTTTCCTTTAAGTACCTAAGGATATGAATTATTTAAAAACATGTATATTAACCTATGATCCAGCAGTTATAATGAAGCAATTATTTATATCTACAACCGTACAACCTGCAATCTGCTTTTCAGCATGTCGTAAGGGTTTTCTAAATTCATAAGATGAGCTTTTTACACTACTGAACTGATAAGCAGGTAAATATTTGCAAATTCAATTGTTTCAATAACGAGTTACAACACTCATGTGAAAAATGCAAATTCTGGATTGTGAATTTCTCCTAGCGAAGAAAATAGCCTTGTTTTGGACTGCAGAATAAATATTTCACTATGTCCATCCCTTTTCCGGGTATAGAGATTATTTGACTCGATTTATCACATTATTCTTCCGTACTTCCTTATCTTTGCGCACATATTTTGTAACAGAAATTTTTCTTTCGATTCTCCAGGATGCATAGGTCTCTTCTGTGAAGCGTCTCAATCACAACACTCAATCTCCTACTAATACAATACAAACCTGGGTTAATCCCATGAATGCAATAGTCTAAATAGTTTACAATCATACATAATAACCTATCGTACAGCTATTTACACCTTTATTTATTCCATTTATTTATATCATATAAGAATAGAGGTCTACAACACCTTTTAGAAAATATGCAGAATTTGAAGAACGTTATCCATATTCCAAGTTCAGCGAACAAAGATATCATTTTAGATTGAATACGTATCTCTCGCCATTCCCTTTCATAGTCATTATGTATTTGCCTAGTTTTACCACAACCCTTCTCAATCTTTTCCTTCAGATACATCTATAAAGTTTATCGTGAATTTCCTGTTATTCTTTAAGCTTCCTAATTTCTCCTCTTTTGCAAAAAATTCGATCAGAATATTTCATTCTCCTTTTCCCTTCACTAACCCTCAATTTCTCCTCACGCACCATCTATGCAATTCTGCTTCTATCATCCCTTAAATTTTCATTTCCAAAAGAGCATAGCACAGCAGAATAAACCAGGTTCCTTAGAATAAACCAGGTACACTACGGTCGTTAACATCGTCAAGGATTATCAAAGTCGTCGATACAGTTTCCTCGTCTGCAGGAATCTCAATCGGAATGTTATATACTCACAGATGCCATAAAACTGAACCTAAGAAACAAATATTAGTATTATTAAAAGAGCTTCAATATCTGATAAAATTTATATATTTCTAATATCTTTTAAAGATTTGAGATAAAATTAGGCACCTTCTTATGAGCCTTCTTTGGCTTAAGATAACCTTGCTAATTAACTTAACCTTTCAATTGAGACTTGTTTTACTATATTTCTATGATTTTTATAATTTTTGTAATAAGATAATTGTGTAATAAACATACAACTAATACTAATTAAATCTAGGACAGCTTCCATCAAAGACGATCGTGCTGCGCCCTTGGCTATGAGAAATCTCTACTTTACTAGTATTTCCAAAGAGTTAAATTATCATTTGGTGAATAACAACAGTAAACATTTCTCATCAACCGCGGCGACCGCGATGAACAGTGAAAATTAAATACATTTTACGACGAGGATCGGCTGAAATGAACGTCCCCGTGTTTGCATTGTTCGTTTCGGGGAAGCACGTAATACGATTTTCATTTGATTCCAAGCTGTAAGTCAGTTCATCTGTATTAGTGGTTTTCTCATTTGCATGCAATAGAGGGAGGGAATTTCATTTTTGTGTAAAGTGTTTACGACAGCTAATCTAGAGCGATATCTATCCGCCGCGACGTAATACTGCACTAAGAAAGTATAGGTAACCATAGGTCCTATATTTCAAAGGAAACATCTTCATTTAAAATGTCCGTCCTTAAATTAATTTATTTTTTATGAGGAGAATTTTTCCAAACTGGAAACTTAGATTTTTCAACCCACTGAGTAGTTATCTTCTGTGGACTTTTTTCAAGCTATCTGTTTGCAATTTCATATGACGAAGATTTTGATGCAAGGAAAGACTTGTAAGTCTCAATTTCGCCCAAAGAACGTCGTTTTATCATTATTATAAGATCATAGAAAAAATATTTCCATAGCCGAAAAACACAATGGTTGGTGATGTGAAAGACCTACAAAAAGTATGTCTACACAATAATTATTCAGCAACAAAACTTTTATATTGACATAATGGCCTGGTATAATGTATAATGCATAATTAAATTGAACTGAAACTAATGTTCAGTTAAGGGCCTGGTATTGCAATATTTCATTAGAGCTTAAGTTAAGAGTATAGTTAATTTCCATATTAATCCATCACATACCCAGGAGACTATATATAATCCGCACCTTAACTCTAACAAACCATTATAATGCCAGAGCCTAAATGAACATTAGTCTAAGTCTGCCTTAAGTATAAATTATATTACTGAACCTATGTGGCCCTGGTAAACGATGTAGCTCTATGACAGTATTCGAAATAATAGAAGTTTACCTGCTTCCGTAATTGCTGAGTTTTATTCCTGCTTGGCGAATGACAAATAGACGTAAGAAGAAACTTGAGAGTCGCAATTTCCCCCTAAGAAAGTAGCATTATCATTATAAGACTATGTTTGTTCCCTTCCGGAAATTCAAATAAGGAGTTTAACTCAAAGAGGGGTCGACAACCACTTATCAATATATCACGATCTACACTTTTACGTTCACCAATCAAAAGAGGAGTTTAAAAGTAAGTTTAAGTTTACGTGTCTAGTTTTCGACAAAGTTACCTAAATCCTTAAAATTTCCTAGAGAGATACTGCAGAAAACCTGAATCGGTTGATAATGATTTGAGTATAAACTAAGAATTAATTGAGAAAACCTGCGTTTGAAGAAGTTTATCGAGTTTATCATTCAGTCCTATAACAAGAAACTTTAATGCCTTCGGCGAAATATAATGCTGTGGTAGTGAAAGAGCCTGATTTGGTCGAATCATTCCAGTACATTAACCTTGGTGGTGCAAAATTAGTTCACTTCAACAAAATGTAAGAAAAACTCAACGCGGAGAGGGAGGACTTTTAGCAATCCACAAAAAGCTGGTGATATTCGAGGCTTATCCCAAGTCTATTGAGGTTTCTTGACTTTCTTCATTAGGAAGTTGGAGTATGCCTCTGCAGGAACGGGAATGCCGGAATTTTCCTTCGTTTAGATTCTATAATTAACTTATCGCCTCATTTCATGATTTCTGACGCCCTTCGCCCACTTAAACCTTCCGAAACACCATTTTCTCCTCAAGTTCACGATCACTTCCTTCTCCTGCGCTTAACTCTTCTCTTGAATATTCTAAACCACCACTCTTCCCAAACTTGAAAACGCGCATCAGTAGATTTGTTTATAGAGGATTTGAATTGAGGAAATAGGAAGTTTCACCACCATTTACCAATGCATTAGCAAGATGATGGCTTAAGTTCTTGTTTATCTCCGGTTTATAAGCGAAGGAAAGTTTACCCACCGCAATGGGCTGATTAATGTAAACCGAAATACAGCTCAATTATCATCTATTTCTACCAGAAGTGGATTCCTTATCTATGGAAATTTACTATCACGATATCTATAGTTTACGAGGAGATACGATACTTATCTAATACATAAAATTCAGCGCTTACGTACGTATGGTATGTTTCAGATTCTAGGCTTGGGTACGTATGGTTCAGATGCACGCCAATAGATGGCAAGCGAGTTTCCACATACATTCTCCGCTAACTGTCAGATGGCAAGGCTCACTCATTTTCAAATACACGTATGATTTCAATTACTTTTTGACTGTGTTCCTAGTATTTTAGTCTGTTTTGTCAGGCTTTTATAATGGCAACGTAGACTAGCAGCTCTGCCCGTTGATTCCGAAAGGAAAAGATAGAAGGAAAGAGTAACAATGTTGTCTCATTTGTGGAGTAAAAAACCTAACCTCCCCCACTCCAGTTTTGTTCCCTTTTAAGCCAAACCATCTAAATGCAATTTACTTCGAATTAAAATTTTCATCGTACCTTATATTTAAAGAATTCCCTTATTTTGCAGTAAACTTCTTACAAATCAAAGGAATAAAAATGTCAAAATATAATTTTAGCACAGAGATTTATCTCTTTGTTTTTCTATATCTTTCCTAGTTTTTTAATATTTCCTCAATTCGATGTTAATGTCGCTGATAGCCGTTATATGTGACAGAATGAAAATTAGAAAACTACAAATTTAAACTCATCTTTATTTCTCAAACTCTTAAATTCTCTATTTCTAGCTAGTCTATCAAAGTAATCGAGTAAAAATCAGAATTTTCAAATTCCTCTGTGGTAAATAATACAGTAACTTCCGTCGTTTTGTTAGGATTATAATCATATTTTACAATATTTTTTTCTTATTGGGTTACGTTTAAAAAGAGAAATTTGGAATATCTTATACAATCTCCATTACATAATCTGAAGACCCGTTTCCATCAAAAGCAAAACTCTCAAAACCTGGATAATTGTATCATTGTATATTTCCCCAACCGTCTTCACGTTGATTGTTGCATTCAAATTAAAAGGACGAATCTACAAAAGGAATTATGTTTTAATATGACTGGTTCTGAGAATCGTGTCCCCGTAAATTAAATATAAAACACTCAAAATTTCTACATCTCAACGAGCGGGCGCGAATGCCTTTTTGATGTTTGCGTTGATGGAAAAGGAATGTATGCCCATTTTTCCTGTAAAAATACAGTTGAGACCAAGATTAGATTCTCCTTTTCCTTCCAAACATCTGGGGAGTGCTTTCCCTATAAAAAAGATCACCGCGAAAGTGGTTAGAATCTGTTTTTGGGAGAAATTCACTTTTCTTGGATGGTCTCCAATTCCATTTCTTTCACAGAACTCGATCGTTCAAATGTACAGTATATATATATATATATGTATATGTGTTTTAAACATAAATATGTCAATACGCGCAAGTTTGAGAACTGTACAGCAACATAATGCAACGCAATACGAAACCTCTTCGTTGGATAAAATTGGAACTAGAAAATCTCATTTTCCATTTATGAAATTTGCTTTTCCTGGATGATCTGCAACACGGCTCGTTACGGTACTACGGTATTTGGGAATGTTATCCGAAGAAAGTTGCAAAACGATGGCAGAAGCATTCCAAGATATGTTGCAATAAATTTATATACGCTTTATGAAAAATATGAGATGTACTAAGTATGTGTACTTAATTTCAGAAAGGAATCAGGAATCCTTTCACGGTTAATATTGAAATTCACAGGACTCGCGTTATAACGTCGCATTGACCACATTCATTAATCCTCTAGATTACTTTAACTCGTTAAATGCATTAATTATTATTAATTTAATGTAAGTAACGTACATTAAAATTTGAAGTAAATCATGCAACTCCAAATTAAGTATGACAACAAAAATGTCGAATACAGATTCCAATTATTAATTTTGATACGTAAGCGGTTTTCGAAATTAAAAGATATCGAAATGTGTAGTAATGCCAAAGTAATTGGTTTATATCACCGTTGGATCGTGATAGATTAGTAATTAAAGAGCCAATTATAAACTAATTTGTTATTGGTCTCTCTGAACAATTTTAAGAACCATTGGCTATCACTAGATATCGAAATTCCCACATTCGGAAGCTGGAGCTTATATTAATTAGAAACGCCTTAAATTCCATGCATCGAATTAGCCTCGAAAATAATATATATAGGGAAGGAATTAACGAGGCTCGTTCACGCACAGCTGCTTTGAAATGCGCCTACAAAACAGGCAACCGTGGGTGTACCGTGGGTTGCCTTTTATTAGGATAAAGCTAAACACGCATGCTTCTCTTTAATTTCTATGCTGTCATAATGGAGAATAAGGGGGATTTGCTTGATTTAAGGGAAGGAGATTTATTATCTATGAACAGAATAGCGTAAATCACCACTGAGAATCACATTAATGACGTGATACTGCTGATAATAATAGGACAGGGTAGGATCAGGGTTTAAGGGTCTATTTTAAGAGGTCTCTCATGGATATCAAGCATTCAAATGTTTATACATTAGCATACTGATTTTACTACAAAAATATCCGATAATATGAAACGGATTTTATATGAAAATATCATCATGAATGCAAACCAAGTTAAACAAAATCCTTGTTTAATTCATTTTGTGCCGTGTAACGAATGTACTGAAAGGCTATCCCGAAGGAAGATTTCGAAAAATAGCTAACTCTAAGCTAAAAAGGAGTATTTAAATGGTTCTTTCTCAAACAAAAAACGTTTTTAATAAAAGGTGGTTTTCATGAAATTTTGAAATAGATTCCGGCTATCACTCGAAGAATACCGGTCTTTTTTAAAGAAATTTGTGGAAGTGGTATCATTTATAGTTATATACCTTTCATTTACGAATTTATACGATACCACACCTCATACTGTTAATTTAGATCGGCTGTATCTATTGTCTTTTCTAATGTTATAGCGAATTCTGTTGCCATCATAAATGAATCAAGTTCTGAATCAATCCGAGTTTCTTGAGGATGTACATTAATTTGAATTTCAAAGACTAAGTATGATTATGAGAATTTTTCTTACTTAATTAAGAAATGTGCGATGGCACAAATAATTAGTCATTTTATTAGAACTATTTGCGTGCATTATTGATTTGTTATGGGTGATTTTAAATTTTCAATGAAGATCTTTTTGTCGTATACCTCGTGTAATTTCTAAAAGAATGGTAAATGTTCTAGTAATAAGTAGAACACTCGTGTAGAATTGTAGCGTAAGAAATAAAGCAGGTACCATTCTCTACCCCAGTTGCAGCTGTCGTCGCCTAAAATGTATCCCACAATCCTTACTTACTCATCCATGATTACATCCAGCGATTTGTCTCTGAGCAGATGGCTCAAATTGGCGGAAGGAGAAGTTACAATCGTTCTTGCCGCGTAGCCTCAAATTTCAACCGACTGCGAATGGGTCCTTGGTTTTTTTCATCTCCCCTTCAAGTTTCGAATTCATCACGTAATATAATTTCCTATTCCAGGGTTATCTGAAATAGATAGAGTATTCTGTCGAAGAGTTTGGTAATAACCACCGGCAGAAAATCATTTGCAATAATATCCATACTTCTGGAAAAATATTCCTTCAAACTATTCTCCATAAAGACTTGATAACCACCTCATATTTTTGCAGCTTAATTAGCGTCCTTCAAAAGTCTGTGATATTACATTCCTCAATATTGGAATTGATAATTTAAATATTTTAAGTTCTCGTTGTCGATAATATGTAAATGAAAGTAATGAATCAACTTCAACTGCGATCGTTGGCAGCTATGGCGGCAGACCATTTTCATGGTTTGTTACACCTAATATGAGTCTGCATTATATAATAAGCACCTTTTCTTATAAATGCTGCCAGCAAAAATCTGGGAGTAAAGACTTGTAGAGGCGATTTCGTTAGTATTAAATTAATCTGACTAGGAAGAAAGGTATCGATTAGGTGTTGATATTCCTGTCCCTCATCGCAATGATTCGTAGATAATTTATTATTTAGTAGAATTCATAATATTATACCATTATAATTTATGTTTCAAATCAGTGAGACCCGAGCACTAGATTTAACACGTCCGAGGAAATGAATGATAAATTAAGAGATGAAAGATACCATTCAGATGGAGATGAAGGTGTTAGCTTAGTTAACTGTTAACTTAGCCCGATGACCAGTGTTCCTTAAAATGTAATGATAAACTAATGAAATTAGCGACATGACTGGGACACGAATCCAGGTCTTTCACTCTACGGGCAGGAATTTCAACTATCAGAAAGTTGAATTTTTCAATATTTGTGCGAGTAAACTTTTTGAAGACAATCTTTTGTGCAATTTGAATCATTAGCGTGCAGATCGCTATTAGCAGGGCAAAAAATAATTATAATCTGCGATTTATATCGCATGGAAAATTTTACATATCACTGTCTGGGTTCTATGTTAAACATTCTTACAAAATCAGTTAAATTCGATCTTCAACGATGATTTTACATATCTTCTGAATTCGATGTGATTGTATCGCAATATTTTATTAATAGACGCAATCTATCATCATTCATGATTAATTTTGTTCACATCAATGTATAGAATATTAATGGATGACAGATATTCTATATATTTATATGTGAAGTAAATTAGGATCGCCTCTGACAGAAAGTGCATCGTGATGTTTCCCATAAATTTAGATCACTTTCGACGACATTCATTAAAAGTCTATAATTCTGATCCTAAAAGTTATGACTGTGTATTACCGACAACGGGGGCTACGGTTCACTAAAACATGATAAAGTATCCGTAGTGGAAATTGTAATGGCTAGTTAAATGATGGATCGTTCATTAACCATTAACGATGAATAGAGCGCACATGTCAAATTGAGGATAACCGTTTTACGTTTCCGAGGATGAATAGTGGCCGTGTGCTAATTTCGAATCGTGATTACGAAAGATAGAGTAATTGCATACTTTGTGAGGTGAAAGTAAAGAAGCGTTGAAACACGGCTTCTTATGAATTAGAGGTTTAAAATGCTTCGTAAGCCTATATCAACAGATGAAACTCGTATTTGAAGACAAACCTTCCTTTCTTTCTTATAGGAGCATAGGATAATTCCTAGAATTCGGTAATTTGGAGCTTTCCGTTCGTCTCCAAACGTGAGTTCCATCTGCCGGCATAGGGCTTGTGGTGTGTTTACACACCTTTAATCCTTGTGAGATACACTCAAGCGAGTTGTTGCGGATTTATTGCCCATATTCAACGTTATTATTCTTAAAAGTCTAGGCAAAGTCTCTTGAATGGTTTCTAATAGAAAAATACACAGAATTACAACTGACGTTTCAGATCATAAGATACGCAGGATAAAAAAATATTGTCTCCACAGATTTCCCATTAGTGGAAGTTTAAAATGGGTCACGTATAAATTATCATTGGTATTCTGCCCCAACGGTAGTTTCAGGTGCACTAAATTCCTTAAATAGCACTCTTCACTTTATTTATACATAACTTACTATGCCCGTCATGCTACCCAACATCTTTTGCATTTTCATCTCTCATTTTGTCATTTCCTTTCATCATACCTTCAGTTACGTTTTTTAACTCTCCACAGATTTCCCATTAGTGGAAGTTTAAAATGGGTCACGTATAAATTATCATTGGTATTCTGCCCCAACGGTAGTTTCAGGTGCACTAAATTCCTTAAATAGCACTCTTCACTTTATTTATACATAACTTACCATGCCCGTCATGCTACCCAACATCTTTTGCATTTTCATCTCTCATTTTGTCATTTCCTTTCATCATACCTTCAGTTACGTTTTTTAACTGTCCCTNAACACCAAGAACCAACTTCTTCCTGATCCCCTTATAGAGAACATTCTTTACCAGTTCCCTTCGATTCATAAAATTTTCATACTCTTCCTATACGAATCTCCTTTCTGCGGCGTTCGTACTATGAAACAACGTAGGGGAACTGATCAACCTGTTATACTTTTTTCCCAAAAAACCTGATCGTTAACCTATCTTTCTTTCATTTGGAAACTATCGTAACATCAGTATTCTGACGTTTATTTTTACTACGGGTCAATATTGCGCTAGTTAATATTTTGAATAAAATTTACGGAGGCCGTCAGTTTGTGGAATCTTATGACATCACGAGAAATTGTTGAATAAAACACAGTTGGGGGATTAATTCGCCGAAATTAGTCTCCAAGGAATTATATGTATATCATCATCATCAGCCATTTTCAATCCGACGTCAGATGTAGGTCTCCCCAAGCGCTTTCCAATTCTCTCTATTCTGAGCTTCTCGTTGCCATGTTACCCCTAAATACTGAATGATGTCTCTGTTCCATCGGTCCCTTGGTCTTCTTCTTGGTCTCTTCACATCTCTTGGTATCCAGTTCAGAACTGCTGATGTCCATCGATTAATGGAAGAAACGATATGAAGAAAGGACAATCGATGGACGATGGACATATATAGATTGTGGATTGGTAAGTGCAATTTTCTTTGTTGTTCAAAACCGTATTTTATCCAACAATTCCTCGTGATAATACTTTGACCGCAAATTAATGGTTATCATCTTTAAATAATTGTTAAACTGAAATGTAGACACTACGTCCTGCAGGTTTCAGTTTTTGCATTATGATCACATCAACGTTGGATTTATTTTAAAAAAGGCTATGAAAGCAGATAGAATAAAAACGAGTGGAATAAAACTTTGGTTTCTAGCCGCAAGGCTACCAGAACGAATTTCAATACCTGTCACTCACTCTTGATACGAAATCAGTTAAATGTAGCAACAAACCAATATCCTTGAATAGCTCTAAATAGAATTATGTGTCAGGATTATGGGATATGGAGGAACATTTTTGAGATAACTAGCAAATTGGTAATGGATAAACATAAGCCCAAGCAAACACGCATTCTTTGTCATTAATCTTACTCGACTGTATTCTGGATTAATGTAAGAAATGGACGAACTTGAGGTATAGAGATAATAATTAACAGTTGAACAGTAGCTTTGAGATAATACAGGTACAATATGCTAACAGAAGAACATAGTTATTAAAACTTTGAACGATTGTACCATTCATGCAAAATAAAGCGAAAGCAAAGAAAGTTATTTTGATGCGAGTGTTTGATAAAAACAATATGCTAAGCGAAGTTATCTCCGTTTTCTCTAAAATGACGGAATACCCGTTGAAATCTACAGTAAGTAACACCACTCCTTTTTGCGCATATTCCTTCACAGATCTAACTTATCTGAATATCAGTTAATTTAACAATATCTTCTCAACATGATTCAAACCTTACCCTAGGGTTAAGAAACGGAACATAGGAGTGTCTCTTAAAACCAGGATAAACACATTTTCGGTATATCTTGGCGATTTAATGGATAAATACAGCTTATTCTCGTCTTTTTCTCAGGGCGGATTGTCAAAGTAAAACCAAGTCTTTTTACAACCACGGCATGGCGAAGGAGAGAGAATTAACCCTCGTCCTCGGAGTACTTGATGAAGGAATCGGAAACTGGAAAAGAAATCGCGGATTAAGGTTCCGTATGAGGTTTTCGTGGAAATGCAAAGAAGATTTCTGAAGAAAGAAGTCTGAGAGCTTACTTTCTCTTCTTGTTGCTTCAAGTTTCTCAAGGTTAGCCTCTTTATTATTCCGAAGGTAACTTTCTTTCCTGCCTGGTTCTTAGAATGCCCTTGATTCTCCGCTGAGACACTTTTCATGTTACTCACTAGAGATTCGAGAATGCAAACTACAAGTAACGCTGGTCGCGTTTTTTAATGCAACTTAGAAAGTTGGATTTGTTAAACATTAGCTTGAATTATATTAAACAAAAGAGAAGTAAATTCTACGCGGTGATTTCCCTTTAAAGCTTCAAATTTCAATTAAAAGAAATAACAAATTCTTCATTGTTTTTTCTCGATTAGAAAAATTTTGAAAATTACCAAGGAATTTAGATAATATTAAATACTCATCTAAAGATAAATCTGGAACAATAATTGTCAAGAATGATCGTCCGTAAATGAAATCATTCAAATATGCTAGGGTCGTGGTCTTTTTCTCTATTTATTGTTTGAAGGATTCATTGTTAATAGCTCTTAATTTGAGGCAACACATATCTACGACCTTAAGCTATCAAATTTGCTGTAATTGTCATTGACTGCGTAGTTTTCTCTTAAAGTATCTGCCCAAAGGGTACTATAACGACAACATTCATTTCTGAGAACCATTGAAGATTTTGGCACTATATCATGGTGAGCTCTACATTTACAAATCAACTGCGCATAAATCTTTACAATTATTTAACACTTATTTGTCAAAGTTTCCGCAATTTCAATTTGAATTTATTTTTTGTTGGTAAAAATAAGAATTCGTATTGAATATCTTATTTTATGGAAATTACGATTATCTTGCGTTCGAACAAGCATTATTTATAAAAAAAGAACATGAGAAAGTTCCAGTAACAGCACCTAAAATATTTTTTTAGGCTAAGGTGGAGTCTGTAGGAACCTCTTGCGAACACTTAAACTTCATTTTTCACAAATTTAAGCTGTCTCGTTAAAAAATGTGTGGGAGTAATTTTCTGATGGTGATGCGTTGAATTTAGCGAAAAATACATAGAATAAATTTTGGATTCAATAAATGAGTGGTATAATTTTGATTAGCTATTACTTCTAAGAAAATATGTTTTTAAAATCTATCCAACATTAAGCTACTGATCTCCAGAAGAAAGTTTTCTCGGAATACCGGGATCAGAATGAAAGAACCAGATCTTTCTACTGATCTCCTGTCTAAGAAAGTCTCCCACTGATCTCTCCAAGCTACTAATCGCCTCTCAAGAGAGATTTCAATCACAAAACTAGCGGTGTCACTCCATCCATTGTCACTGTGCGTAAATACATAAGGCGCTGCCATTTTGGATGGCTCGGGAAGTCTGAAACAAATTTAGGAGTGGTTTACGCCTGAATAACTTCTAGCGTACCCTTCAGAGTTATCCCTCGACCTGAGGGTCATCAAACTTTTTTGGCGGAAGTACCAAATCTGCCAAATGAAATTCGCTTTAGGGCCATAAATATGATTTTTTTGTGAGGAAATGTAAATTTAGTGCGGGTGTTTTTAAACCTCTCGTTTATTAACAGCCGTGTTCCAACTTTCTTTTTCTTTCAACATTCATGGCCCTTGAAATTTTTCCAAACGTTAAAAAATCGATGCTTAAGATTCGTTATTATTATTCTCGTCGCTTATGCACTGTAAAAGTTTGATTTTCGTTTTCATTGTGCTTATGAGCAACATAGATTTTCCCTCGGAGTCGTAAGTGACTCGCGAGCCTCATTCTGCCCACCAAGATAATAAAGTGGAAATGCAGGAGTAACTCAGAATATGAAGCTGATCGCAATTCAAAACACGAAGAAAAAAGCTTTATGTGGGGAAAGTATGTGCTGAATTTTTTCATTAATCATACGCTCTTTGCAAGGTGCCTCCTCCTTGAGAAGAAAAGTTTATCGAAGATGTTGATTATTAAATAATCTCGATAAGTAAGTAGTTTGAGAAGTTTAAGGAAGAAATTACGTTGAGGATATTTTTCTTCAGCAGGATATTTTTCTTCGTCATCTTTAAAGTTGGAGTTAATCTCGTTTTAGTCATACTTTCGGGAGTGTACGAATATCAAGATTTAAGGAGCGATCCGGATACTCTATTTAATGAGATTCTGATTTTTTTACGACAGCTTCCAGAAAACCGTCTCGTTATCTCTACTATTCGTAATTACCTGATGGTATTTCTAGACTCAAAACTTCCTGGCTTTATACTTTATAACGTAATTTCCTCTTCAAATGAGCTTTTAAAGTCCGAAATGGTTATTTCCGACAATTTTTGACAGGTTGCATCTTGGTAGCTCTGATTTCCTCTAACGAGAGACGTCAATTACAAGCCAGAACGGCCGATACAATTTTAATGTTCACTTAATACTTTTCAGGAAATTACCTTGGAGATCAGATGTCGAGATAATGAAAGATTTGAGATCTATAAATAAACATGTTTGATATATTAATATAGGCATATTATATTAATTTAAATGTACTTATATAAATTTCAATGCTAGGTTATCCTGATTTAGTAACAGTCTGGCAGACTTGATAATCACATTTTGACTATTTCAAATGACACGTTTGATTGAAAAACGCGTTAAATCAAAGAACTGGAAAAATCATCATCATAGATTACATGTTAGCAGATCCTATAGTTATTAAATAACACTTTTTCAATGTGTGATAGGGGAACATATTAAACCTAATTTTTGTTAACAATTTTTTTCTGGTAGTATATGCGTTAACTGATTGGGTAACGTGAGATTATTTCTCTGGAAAGGTGTTACATTTTCCGAAAAGTTATAGAAACTGTTGCACTGATTGTCCGGTACACAATGCCAATTACATTATGCCAATCTTTATACAAATAGCTGTCCAGACATTTGTACAATACTTTTATATTTCTGATGAATTCCAGTCCTATCTATTTACATTGTTACAAGTTTCGAATCTGAATAAATGACAAACAAAAGCCATTCTCTCCGTTCTTCACGGGTATAAATTCAAGAGGCTGTGTCTGAGTGAGTACAAAAATGACATCACACACATTTTCGCCCGCGTTCCCGTTGAATCTCCAAAATCTTCATTAAAGTGAGAGGTTTGTTTCTTCACAACAGATTCTATGAATAAATCCTAAAGACGGTGTCTTCGCTAACTAGCGATGTGAATGAGATCGCAGATTCTACCTGCAAATTTCAGTCAACAGAAATCCAATACCCGATTCATTTCCTGGCGCTACGCAGGAGTTCGAGAGACAAAGAAAATCCATGAAGAATCCAATTCCAAATAATAGTGCTTTGTTCTTTGCAATCGATATGTACCATTAAGTACCAAAGAATTGAACGAAAGAACGAGCCTATAACTGTAACTAATAACTAACTATAATATAGTAACTCTTCCGAAAACAACATTGTATTGACACTGTAATCTAATCTATGCACTGTTATTCATACTCTCCTTATCACTTTCTTCTTTCATCTTTTTATATATAGTTTCTTTTCCCTTTAAACTATGTTACGTTTTCCTTGCTTGCCTTCTTGCACATAAAAACATCTCTTATACTAACTTCGTGTTTGATATTCATGTGATTTGACAACCTTCTTTGCAACTTTGTAATTTTAAGGTTAATTTCATTNTTTATATAATTTCCTATCAAAAGTTTTTTTAACGCACTTCCGTTTATCTTTGGGCTCTAATGAGCACGTCTGATCCTGTTGAGTTAATCATCATTTGTTAACCTTGAAATATATTTTTTAATTCCTTATGTAATCATAATAAACTTTGAAATACATCGGAGGTTGAAAAGCAAACATAATAGAATAAAGGAAGTATTGGGTGCGTAGAAAATTACACGGAACACCATTAGAACATAGCTTTTGAACACCAAGTGCCGCAGGACATCATTTCGGAAAATCTGCTACGCCACAGCTAAAGATGAGGTTCTCTTTCGCTGTGCCGGGATATAAAGTGTAATATTAATATATTATTATTATTATTAGGTGCGTATAGACCCTGTTTGGATCACGCAAAGCATTCTGACTCATTTTTGATTGTTCTTTCTGACCTTCCAAACTTCTCTCATTCTTTTCCCGTGGATTCTTTTCCTCTCTTCCGTCCACTTTGTCCCTGGTTTCTTTGGGATATCATTCTCTGGTGTCATGTTCCACTTGTTTACCTTGTTTCTGTACTATAATTAATTCCGTTGTTTCTTTCAATCTGCCTACATTCCTTAATAAAACGGATTACGTGTAAAATATTCTTCCTCGAAGCTCCAGTGACCATATGAGCTAATATCGAACGTTATGAATAAATTTGCGATGAAATCATATATTCATTTTAGACCTGTAAGCAGCTCCCTGATCGCGATGCTGAAGAAACGTCACCAGAAGTCAAAGACATAAAACTTCATAACTCTAAGCTACATGCAGCACACATTTTTCGCTTTACTGTAAATATTTAGAGAAATCCTATTCTCTTCATTCGTCTATGTTGGATATACAGTAGAACGTCAATCCATCGCTTTTGAAGGGATCGAAAGAAGAAAACGATGGATGTGGGAAAACTATGAATCGGGGGAATGAGGACCAAACTTGTATTATTAAAACAAAAACATAATGAGGGCTTATGAAGCGCCTTTTACTAAAATAACGCTAACTATATTGGCTATAAAATATTACAAACAAAAAATTTACTTAAATGTTTAACTTGAAGATGATTTATTTATTCTTGACTAGCTAGCTGGGCCCAGACGAAAATAACTTTTCCGAAAGTTTTCTACTTAAAAGAAAGTTCATTTAAAGTTTTTCCTGCCCTTCAATGTAGGCTACTGTCACGTATCACTAACAGCCCTTCTTGGGATCGAAAGACTTTGAAACTTGTTGGTGTCGGCCGGACGAAGGAAAATATACTTACTCTAAAGGCAGAGAGAGTATATGTGACATAGTGTCTCCCTACAGAAATATCTACTGGACAAGATAAATTCAAAATCCTACCCGAGAGGATGGGAAAGTAACTTATAATGTTCTCCAAAACATATAACAACGATGTTTTACTGTATACTTGCTTCTTGATATTTCTAACTCGATCTTTTTTTATAATATTAAACATTCTGCTCCGTCCAATTCCCCATCATACCTAGTCGTTCTTCATCTCATCCGTCAACTTTTCTGTTCCTCTCAAAGCCCACCTTTCCATCTCCCTTTTTTCTCAGTGTTTATTTGAAGGGATGATTGATAGCTTGTTTGATTTCCCGGAACAGAAATATCCTCGAAATCTTCTTAGCCTTGTCTGCAATGCGAAAGACAAGATATCTCAAAATCCTTCGTCGTGACCCAGTGCAAATGGTAGTAAGTATGTATGTCAAGTTGACCGAGAATCTCCTCTGCACCAGAGGTTAGGGTCGACCCTTGTAACACTCCAGTGGGAGTGTAACCACAGACGTGATTTCCCTCTAATACTGCTGCGTATGTAAGCAAAGGGACATCTCGATGTCCTGGAGACTGTGGGTATAAAAATCCACCAAACGCCTCAACAGTTACACCTGTGCCTACATTTTCCTTTGCTTTCGCCTTAGCCTATAGCTACATTCTGACCCAAATTCGAACACTTCCAGTTATTACACAAAATCCAAGCGCCATAGTTGAAATCCTATTTCTCCCTGCAACATGATGTGTAAGTGTAACTTTGGATTGTATAATTAATTCTACCCGTATTACTGTCCTGATAATTCCGCAACCTGCAATTCCTGCAGGTGATAATACTGCTAATAATAGAGCTAATAATACTATGCTAATAATTTTTCGTGTTTAGGCTTAGGTTAAATGAAAGTAAATTGAAAATAATGTTTTTGATAGGAGTTTTTGAAAGTAGACTGTCTGTCAGGAGTTCTAAAGCTGGTTTAATCCTCACCAAACTAAAAGCCTCAAAAAAGGATGTGCGGCGACTAGGCAAGATGGGGATGGGGTTAGTTTTTCTTTGCTTATCTCTCTGAACCATTATGCAATAAACGGAACAAGTCGAAGTAAGTGAAACCCAATCACTATGAATTGAGAAAAAGAAGGTTAGAACACTGCTGTTTATGAATTAAAGGTTTGAAAACACTCCGTAAGCCGTCTTTCGGCAAGCGGAACTCGCGCTCAGAGACAAACGGGAAGCTCGGATTACCGATTTCTGGGAAGTTCCGATGATAATTTCGGAGACAAAGCCTCCATCCTCAGGGGTCTCCACAAAGTGTGGAATCCGGAGCCTCCCGTTTGTCTCTGAGCGCGAGTTTCGCTTGCCGAAAGACGGCTTACAGAGTGTTTTTAAACCTCTAACTATGAATTGGGTTTATTATGGTTTTCTGATGAGAGTAAAGAGAAAAATAAGACACAATCACTCATACCTCAGTAGCTTTCGTACATTCTCACACACGAACAATACTGAGACAAAGTTAAATGAAAGATATATACTTTCTTTAATATGGTATCAAAAGACACATAAAGAAGATTTCTTTTCTAAATATATAGCAGCAGAAACTGCTGAAAGTATCATAACAGATAAAACATGATATTCATTGTATATAAAGTCTGATAGTTTTAGGAGTGATCATTTCGGACATCTTTAGGAAGTCTTTTTAGAGCTCATAAAATTATTTATTCCGATTTCAGTGCATATCAAAATAAACGTACAGTTCCAAACACGTACTTTATTTTCGAAGAGTACCCTTCAGATCGGATTCCACAGATAAGGATGCATTATCTGGAGAAAAGATGGTGTCTTGTGTCTAAATCAGCAACCACGAAATTTTCGCAAAAATTGCGAATTCATTCCGGGTGGAAAAATATCGTAGTATAGTTATAATCGCGCGGAAAGGTTATATAACGGTGAGGATATGCTGGATTCAAAGTTTACCTTCGCATATTTGATGAATACGTAATTTGCAAATTTTGCCGATCAGTAGCGCATGGAGTCCGACTAACATCAGTCATAAGTTATGGAACCAAGTATATCGTACAGCGTAGGTTATCTAGGTCACCCCTAATTAAATGCTGCAAAAATTGTTATTCATAGGGCCATTGTGCTACTCTTACATGGACTGTTTCACCAAACAATGCTGAGAAAAGTTTAGAAAAGGTACCAGATATTATTTCGACGAGTGAGCCTCATTTCCTCTTCAACAACCTGGTATCAATTGGTGGAGGGAATGAGTATCTAATTAGTTTCCGGGCTCATGTTCTCATAGACAAACAGAGGCTTTCGGTGTATAGAAAAATATTTTGCAAAAATAACGAAACCAATTCGACCTACCAACCTACTTTCGCAAATCATAGAACTCTTTTGAGTAACCAGAGTTACCTTTCTGGAACACTTCCGCATTCGACCTATTCCTTAATAGACACCAACCAGGCGATTAAACCCTCTTCAGTTCTCTGCCTCGTAATCAAACAACGTGAAGGTAGCGTGATTTCGAAACATTCACGATCCGCTCGCTTGTAATTTATTTCCGCATCCGGCAATGGCGTTTTGATGCCCAACGGTCACGGCAATCGCCAATTCGATTTACCTTCGGAACCTTAAGTCATTCCCTTTCATTAACTTGACCGATGAAATTCGCCGTCGTACTTGATTGGCTCCATCTATTCCCTCGCGGTTTCAAAATTAAGAGGGAAACGTCGTTATCGAATACTCCGCCGCTAAACCTAATTTCAAAAGTAAGCTTTTTTATTTGTAAAAAGCGCGTGTATTCAATTAAAGAATGGTTAAAAGACATTGATTAATGGTATGTATTAATTTTTAGAAATCTAAAATTTGTTATTATTGTGATTAAATAATCGTTAATCTGTAATATAATGGTAATAAAATGATTGATAATATAATAATATAATTTTA
>KZ308624.1:677395-693762 GCA_000376725.2 Ladona fulva
TGAAAACTTATAGAAAAGCATTAGAGAAAACTGAATAAATTAGCGCAGAAAAGCGGTGCGAATGAATCTCAAATATTTTTCACACCCGTTGCAACTGTTGAAAAATTAGTTTAATAAAAAGTTATTTATTAAAAAATCTAAGATGAGTAAAATCTCTCAATTTTACCTTTTTCGATTATAATCCACTTAGAAGGCTGTGCATCGTTCTCGTTATTAGTCTCGTTAAATACAGGGACGGGTATCCTATTAGGGCTGCCTTAGGGCGATGTCCTAGAGGCGGCTCAGTAAAAACTGCGAAGAGGAACTGCCAGAATCAAATTTTCTCAAATTTTAGCAGATTCCCGCCGGCGTCAAAAGTCCAACAAGTGATTTAAATGATGTTTTGAATGGGAATTAAGCACGAATGAAGACATTTCACGCCTAATAAAAACTACCCATTTACATTTTTTCTTTTTCTATTTCCATTATGTGTAGGATTGGAACGCAAATAAAATGTTTGAAGATAACTTTTACTAAATCGCGACTTAACGAATGAAAATGTCGGTAGCTGGTTCAAGATACAAATTTTTTATATTCATACAATGGGCCGTCGAATTTTGTCCGTCGCTATGTCTCCATTCCCATCACTGGTTTGATTCTCCAGCAATAACTATCCTTAAACAAATTCCTGCTGTGTTAAATGTTTATTTAAACCCATCAAAAATTAACAAGCATGTATGTAATTAATAATCTAGAAATTACTCATTGTTCTTCATCTACATCTACATAAGTACCCTGCAAGCCGCCTTCCGGCGTGTGGCAGGGGGTAGGGCAGGGGGCAGGGGGCTCTTGATATAATGCTCATCGAATTCGATATTTTGCTCTGTCATACATGTATGCGATCTTTAAGGTGATTGAGAGCACAAAATGAGATTTTAAATTCGAATACTCTTAGAAGTTAATTTAAAAAAAAGGTACAAAATTTTTAACTAAGAAATTGTTACACATAAATTAGGTAAACAATATTCCGTTTATAGACCTATAACTCATCTTGTTGACCCTATATCACTCCGATGAGTCCTCTCATAGAATTAGTCAACATGCAATTTTAATCATCATATATTCTTTATGCCTTGGAGTTCCTCCAAGCACTTCCACTGGGTATTTCAAGTTCAATTTATACCCAATTAAGATTTAACGACTTTCTGCGAGAGAGAAAAAAAGCCCAAATTAAGAGAGAACGAATTCTGATTTCTTTCGGTTCCCAAAATTTCTGTTCGCCAAAATTGCCTTTCGGTTGATAGTCACTTAATGAAAGTGTTCACAGTTTTACATTCTCATCAACTAAGCTAATATGCATTCACAAGCCGGTTAAGCGCCAGACTGTAATAACATTCGCTTTGAAAGATTCCCGATGTTTTGAATGAAAAAATCAGTTGACATGTTTTGTGAAACATAAAATAAGCAGGAAATTTTCTTTCAACTTCTGGCATAACCATTTTAAATGTCTTGATACTTTTTTTAATATACTACTTAAATTTCTATTAAAGTTGCTGTAATTTTGGCCTCTGGGGGAAGTACGGTATGAGAAAATTTTCAGCTCTACGTTCTTTAAAAGGGAATAGAATGACTTAGAAAGCAAAATAATTTCTTGAATTCGGTTTAAGAAGATACCTGCGAATGTACTTATTTAAATAGGAACTAACTTTCTTTAGTTTAGTTGCAAGAGCAGGTGTCTTTATTGTTAGATGTTTTACCTAAACGCCTCTTGTATCCTCTACAAAAACTAACAATCCAATGCATTCACGTCCATACATAAATGATAGGAAAGTAGGTTAGATTTCCAACACCATACCTGAAAATTTGCTATTGAATAATTGGTTTCTCCACTCTATGATTAGAAACGAGATTCATATAATTAAGAAAAATTTTCTTTTTATCATAGTACCAAAGATTTTGAATTCTACTTCAAATTAGGAATAAAAAGTAGTCCTAAATTTCTAATTCCTTTTCAAAATAAACGTACAGTTCCAAACACGTACTTTATTTTCGAAGAGTACCCTTCAGATCGGATTCCACAGATAAGGATGCATTATCTGGAGAAAAGATGGTGTCTTGTGTCTAAATCAGCAACCACGAAATTTTCGCAAAAATTGCGAATTCATTCCGGGTGGATTCAAAGTTTACATTCGCATATTTGATGAATACGTAATTTGCAAATTTTGCCGATCAGTAGCGCATGGAGTCCGACTAACATCAGTCATAAGTTATGGAACCAAGTATATCGTACAGCGTAGGTTATCTAGGTCACCCCTAATTAAATGCTGCAAAAATTGTTATTCATAGGGCCATTGTGCTACTCTTACATGGACTGTTTCACCAAACAATGCTGAGAAAAGTTTAGAAAAGGTACCAGATATTATTTCGACTAGTGAGCCTCATTTCCTCTTCAACAACCTGGTATCAATTGGTGGAGGGAATGAGTATCTAATTAGTTTCCGGGCTCATGTTCTCATAGACAAACAGAGGCTTTCGGTGTATAGAAAAATATTTTGCAAAAATAATGAAACCAATTCGACCTACCAACCTACTTTCGCAAATCATAGAACTCTTTTGAGTAACCAGAGTTACCTTTCTGGAACACTTCCGCATTCGACCTATTCCTTAATAGACACCAACCAGGCGATTAAACCCTCTTCAGTTCTCTGCCTCGTAATCAAACAACGTGAAGGTAGCGTGATTTCGAAACATTCACGATCCGCTCGCTTGTAATTTATTTCCGCATCCGGCAATGGCGTTTTGATGCCCAACGGTCACGGCAATCGCCAATTCGATTTACCTTCGGAACCTTAAGTCATTCCCTTTCATTAACTTGACCGATGAAATTCGCCGTCGNTACAGTTTTCAGAAAGATTCGCCTTCATAGCATATCTGACTTCCTTTAATTTTAATTCAGTGCTAGACATTCGTTTGCATCTAGGCACTACAGCTTCCTTTATCCATCCAGTATTCAGATCAATTTTCAAATGATAAAAGTAAAATTTCAGTTAAAGCTTTCAACATTCTATGATTGGCGAGAACTTCACTTAATTGGGGGAGTTGTAAATCGGATTGTCTCAATTTTGCCCAATGATAGTAATAATAATGATCACGTCTTTATTTCAGGCTAACTTAGTCGTATAAACCACTATTAAAATTAACCCTGAAGACAAAAATACAAAACAACACAGCACAAACAACCATACCCTGACTAGGATTTGAACCTGGGACCTCAGTGTTGCTACGTTAGAATGCTACGCAACCGATTCGACTTGCCGAGCCAATACATAAAAGCAACCATTCAGATTACTCTCTAGGGCGAAGACTTGATATTTTCGTCTTTAATACATCCACTTTCTAAGAGATAATAGTGATATATAATACCGAATACGAAAGATAAGAAATAAAAAAATAATGAGGAAGAAGAATTAAATAGATTGATTACGTATTCTGTAAAAGTTTCTCATTGAAAATATAAATAAATTAAAAATCTGAGAAAAGTTTTTGAAAACCTGAGTTAGATAGGACTACAATCAGAGAGAAAGCTTACAGAAAATGGGCGCATAAAAATTTTAAGTTTGTATAAAAAATAAAATCGATGGAAGAACCCGTGACTTCGTGAAAATTCCATAACATGAGTGGTTTAAATAACTACATATATGAAAATTTCACAGAAGTTGACACAAAAATTTTTTTGAAACTAAACGCATAATAAACATGAAACATATTATTAATGGTATATGATAAACATAAAACCCATTTGTGGATATAGCTACTGCCAGTGTAAGTCCCATAAGCCCCAACGATAAGCATGCGTGCAGGATGAGAAAGTCCCTCGGCTGCTATGGGATGAAATTAATGTGGATATGGGAGGATGAATCGCAAGACGTGATCAGGGGCGGACGAAATGAAAACGGAAGCTGGCTGGCCGATATTGCCAAGCGTAAAGAGCCTGGGAAATAGCGGAGAAAAGATTTCCCCCAATGAGGGAAGGGGAGACCTCATACTTTTTTCCGCTCGCAGAAATTGGTTTTCGCTCCACCGAACGGGTCATCTATAACGCCTTTGTGTCTAATCGACGCCCTTAGAGGAGAAAGGAAGCTGCGTAAGGGTCGCTGACCTCGCAGTCCGAGAGATGACACCGCACACGAAAGGGGGCGCTTTGACGGGAACCGAAAGGGAAGAAGAATGAGGTTAGCTCTCCCGCTCTCTTCCTGTCAAACAGTTTTGCTCGCTCTCTACATTCGCGCCCCTTCGACACAAGGAGAAGATGTTTTCATTTTCGGCGCTCTACGTTTCTGTTTGCGTCAACGGCCGGATTATTGAATAAGGTCGGTTACGTATCTCAGAAAATATTGAGATATGCTGGAAGTACGCTCTGATGCGTCTTGAAATCTACTTTCCGCTCTTCGTCAGAGCCTCACGGAATATTTCCCTCGAGGTATGCTTACATTTCAATATACAACACACGGCAAAAGCCATGCGTTAGCTGTTTACAGTCCGATTTCAAACGGACTAGGATAGATATACTAAAACGCTCTATTAGAGTGAACTTTTTACTATACCACACAAAAACAACCTACACACGACCATGGTTTCGTAGCATGGCTGCATCATCAGGTGACAAAAAGGAAAAATGACACTGAATATATACTAAGCCAAATGTAGAATCAGCCAATGAGAGGATGGGTGGGGGGATGGGGAGGGGAAGGATAACGAGAGGAACAGAGGACGGGGTTGCGGGAGGAATCATGGGGCGTGGGTTTGAATATTTTTATATAATTTCCTATCAATCAGAGTTTAATATCTTTAATATTAATAACTACCACAAGATTACCCCTGACTCTNTTCCTTTGGTTCAAGAGTTGATTATATAACGAAAGGCATAATGGTAAGGGAAATGCCATTTAGAGCCTGATGATTACAAAAGAAGCGGGTTTCCAAATTTCTTCTTTTCACTATTTCCATAGAAATTAACTATTTCGAATAAACTAAAATACATGAACGAACGGTTTTATATTTTCACGGAAAAAAACACTATTTTCTCCAAAACTTTTCCACTTGAAGCATCTTCCAATGCAAATAAGACGAAAAATAGCTGGCGATAACTTTCTTCAATGCGTTTTCTCGATAATTCCCTACCTCTCCAATAATTTTTATTGAATATTTGCCTCAAAAACGTTTGTCTGCCAAATTAATAATACGAACGAAAAGAAAATGATGTGAAACAGAATTTGATGTAAAAAATTCTTGTTTCCTAAATTAGAGAAGTAAAGATACCCGTTCAAATAAAACCAAGAATTTATTTGAACTGTGGCATTTTCTGCGATTATGTTATTAATTAACCTAAAATAAATCACACAGTTATTTCCGGCTTTACATTCACTCGATACAAAAAAAATTTAAACCATTTTGACTATCCTTATATTGTTTTGCTATAGTTGCAACAGAGCGAATTTCTACATTGGGAAATGCACGCTCTCGATAACGGGAGGGGGAAGGGATCCTAATTCCTATTGGCTCCCTTTACGAAGAGAGAGAGGATGATATCTTCTTCTCGCTCTAATCCACAAACAACCAGTGAACAGATAATTGCATACAGTTTTCAGAAAGATTCGCCTTCATAGCATATCTGACTTCCTTTAATTTTAATTCAGTGCTAGACATTCGTTTGCATCTAGGCACTACAGCTTCCTTTATCCATCCAGTATTCAGATCAATTTTCAAATGATAAAAGTAAAATTTCAGTTAAAGCTTTCAACATTCTATGATTGGCGAGAACTTCACTTAATTGGGGGAGTTGTAAATCGGATTGTCTCAATTTTGCCCAATGATAGTAATAATAATGATCACGTCTTTATTTCAGGCTAACTTAGTCGTATAAAACACTATTAAAATTAACCCTGAAGACAAAAATACAAAACAACACAGCACAAACAACCATACCCTGACTAGGATTTGAACCCGGGACCTCAGTGTTGCTACGTTAGAATGCTACGCAACCGATTCGACTTGCCGAGCCAATACATAAAAGCAACCATTCAGATTACTCTCTAGGGCGAAGACTTGATATTTTCGTCTTTAATACATCCACTTTCTAAGAGATAATAGTGATATATAATACCGAATACGAAAGATAAGAAATAAAAAAATAATGAGGAAGAAGAATTAAATAGATTGATTACGTATTCTGTAAAAGTTTCTCATTGAAAATATAAATAAATTAAAAATCTGAGAAAAGTTTTTGAAAACCTGAGTTAGATANCTAACCATAAAATAAAATCGGGAACAAAAAAACAGCAAAGCAACAACATTCAAAATTTGATAACTTACTCCTGAAGCTCGATTTCTATACAACTGGGGTTATACTGGGTGGTATAATAAAGCCGCTCCGCGATTTTTAAAGCTCAGTCCTATCCCATCATACTATCAAGTCATGCATAAAGTAACGTGTTAAAGCATGCCTAGCCAATTATCTCTCGTGAAATATCGAGGCACGAGAGGTAGGAGCTAAAAACTAGTTTTATCGGCTCTCTGTTTATGCCATAATCTCAGCAATTCATTGGTTATACTCCAACATGAATATTTTCTTTAACTATCATACATTTAAGCGGCACTTTTCCAGTGTTTGAAGTCTCCTCGGCCCTTTTTGTCCTTATATGTGATCTAACCTCCCGCATCGCTATTGTGAGGAATTAGAGAAATATTTGCATTACCTCTGCAAATAAATTTTTTACAGCCCTTCGGACTATAGTACTGTAGTATCAATTATAAAAAGATATTCCATAACCATAAACAACCTGGCGAAGACAGTTTTATCAAACTATTTAATTACATCAAACTCATAAGGCAATAATGACGGTATATCAGAAACAGGTAGATGTATCACATATTGAAATACTACCTCTTTTAAGTTTACACTAATACCCTTTCGCAAATAGGGAAATTGTTTTGTTTTCGCATAAGATTTTACCCTCAATATGAACGCTATGCTCCTCGTTGTTGCTTTTGTGATCGATAGTCAACTGTTTGACCTCCTTGTGTCACAACGAAGTATTCTCGTTTCCTTTATGGGGAACCCGAGGCTCTCATAAGAGCCCTTGCGCATGACGCAATTGGTCCTTAGATCGCGATACAAATCCCACGCCGCAAGATAAATATCCTTCTTCGGTGGAAGCAAAGAATAATAGCTTGTGTTAGTAGGGCACAGTGCTAATAAAGACACTATCTGCTACGCGCTGATTTGGCATCTCCGTGAGTTGCTCTCCTTGCTCTTTAAAGCACTGACGGCCATTGGCTCGTAATTATGAACGAGATGGAACGTTTTGCTTGCATATCTGAGTACTAATTTCAGCTCGTTAATTAGCATTTCGAGGTTTGAATAAATGCCAGTATTTTTAAAGGTAAGCCATCCTTTAGGCCATTAATAAAAAAGTACTAATAGTCAGGGGCATAGCCAGGATTTGTTTATGTGAGGGATGTTTAAATCCATGGAGTAAACACGGCATTGTCTAAAATAAAGATGCAGGAATACTTCCTCACAAAACCTAATACATATATAAATTGATTTATTTGAACATGTATGTAAATTAATAACTTCCATTGCTTTTGAGGAAAACCTTTTAATATTATCTAACACATTATTATCACCAAGGAATTACATTTTACAATCTTTGGATAATTGGTTATGAGTCTCATATTAAGGAATGATTAATCTATGAATCCCGTAATACCCTTAACTATCGCCATTATGGGTTCATAAGTATATTACAAATATTAAATATTACAAAAAATTGTACATTATTCGTGCATTTATTGTCCAATTCAACAAAAGTCCATCTACATATACATAAATACCCTGCAAGCCGCCTTCCGGCGTGTGGCAGGAGGTGTAAACATCAAGAGTAAAATTACCTCTTTAAATTATTTTATCGTTCGCAGAAATAATGAATCCCTAAAACGACTTGTCCTCGCATCTATTTCTCTTATTTTACGCTCACTGTCGGATCGGCCGAAGTAGCAGGGGGGTCGCAAAGTACTGATTACGTCTTCCGAAAATCCAATTGTTGTAAATGAGAAATTAAGAAAGTAATAGAGAAACACTTCGTACTTTCTAAAAGAGATTTTTATGCGACCGTTTTCGTTGTGTGATGTGTCCATTCTACGAGGTCATACTTGAGATATAAATTCAATGAGAGATTGAAATAAATGTCCTGCTCACTCGTAGTCGATGGCATTTCAATTTGTGACATTTACAAATTATACTGAAGATAATTTTATCTTTCTCTGTCGGAAATACAGCTCCTGATATCATCAATATTTTTCCATCAATCTCACCTTAACTCCATACTTCCTTTTCTCGTAGACATTTCGCATATTTTTCATTGCCCTTTCTCCTAATGGGTATATTCGTGTGGAAATAGTTTTCTGTAATCACATAACACAGTTCTTATGATCCGCGAAAGTACATCTTCTTTCCTTGTCTCCTACAAATTTGCCACATGAAAACAAGTGCTTAATCATTCTGATAAGATTTTATAAATTTTTGGTAATGAATTAAAGCGTTGATATTCGAAAAATTTCCCAAAAATTCGCAAATTTTCTTGATGAACTCGTTTTTATCATATTGTACTAACATGTGACATCTTGCATTCGTTTATCCAGAAGGACGACCTCCCAAAAAGTTCCCAAGAAAGAATGGACTTGAAAAAAGTCTGACGGGACTGGGAATCGAATTTGGGTCTCCCAATTGCATCTCGGGTGCTCTGTCCGTTGAGTTATTCCGGCAGAACATTTCATCAAGCCATTCGAAAGACTTTGCGGGCAAGGGACCCGTTTCTTATATCCCATTATCTTACCCTTTTCCTATATCCCATAAAGTTGTCCAGAATTGATAATCCCTTGATTTTCAATGCAATATTTCATGGATAACGAGAAATCGTTATGTATCTTTATATCTGGAAAGCTTAGGTAGGGTATGAATAAATTATACCCAAATTGCGCTTGAATAGATAGGTAAAATACTGTCACCTTTCCGTATACGACTTTATCATCTTATTGGTTTATAATAAAGATACAATTCGTTTATTTTTCACTGAGTTTTTTAATAAAAGCCACTAAAGAGTACGTAAATCTCAATAAATATTTTCGTCACTGCATTTGAATCAATTTGGGTTGTCTTCAATCCTGGTACACGATGCACTAATTTACTAATATTTGGCGGTGATATTACGTTCGGCAAACAATGACTCTACATTCAGCACTCGAATTTACATATATATATGAAATCCTTGCGTGGTTTGGGACGTGTATTATAAATCCAACGCCAATCTAATGAACCAACCAACCCAGACTAATCCGGCATACTAACTCTCCAAGTCCCGAAGGGAAAGAACGATTGGATACAAATTGGTATTAGGGAAAACGTGTGAAATAATCTTTTGTCGATCGGTACCTTAATCAGTTATCTCCGCTGCCTGGAATAAATATTATTTTTAAGGACTAAACTAGTGATTCTATAACTGGGATACTGGTACACCGGCGTTAACCCAACTCCTGAGAACCCTCTTCAAGGGGTGCGGGACGCAAGAATAAAAATCTACCACTCATTGCATCACTGCCTCAGCCAACAAGAGAACGATGATCAGCACTTCTTCGCAGTAGACGCGAATATATGAACAAAGCGGGAAAGAGATTTCTCATTCAAACGCAACGTTATACGTATTGTTGCCTCAACAGTATTTTATGCTGCTGCGTGTTTTGACATAATCAAATGTGAAAGATTCTCTAGCAATCGTATAAGGGAATTGCGGAACACATAAAAGACTCCAGGAAATTTCAGGGGATGACAATGTTAAGAACCACTGCCCAAGTTGAATATTAAGAAAGTCTATAGCTGACATGTTGCCTTTTACTGAGAAAAAAATGTACAGAAGTGTATTAATATTCTCCATCACCCTTCTCTCAGAACTAAGTATGATCATAAATTACCCATATTTAGAACATCGGTCATTTCAACCATTGTTTTTCATATATATTCATTCATTCCTTTTCATTTTCCAGGAGAAGCTTTCGGTCGTCATCCAGAACTTGGAAATAAAATCACTGTTAAATTCATAATTTATTTATTGAAGATACTCTGCGATTTGGCCATCAGGCCAGGTGGCAGAGGTGGGCTATTATAATTAATCACCATCACCAGTTCTCTATTATAATTAATAGAGAACTGATTAATATATTATTATAACGGTTGCTACCATGGAGTAGGTTCTATATTGCAGCCTTTTGAATGAATAATAATATACTGTCCACAGGTTATGTCCTTTCTTTTCAAGAAATTTATAACAAGAAATATGGACAAATATTTAGAGCCTCAAGACCAAATATTTCGTGGAAGAGTGAGAAGTGATTTCTAACTTTTTTGTAGTGTCATTTGAAAGTTATGTAATCCCTTAGTACAAATTTACGATATTTTATGAAAACTTAAATTCTCTCTTCCGTTCGTAGTGATGTTTCAATAATACTATACATAAAAAACGACATCTTTTCCGCTGTCATACTTTCTTTGGCATATTTTTATCATCTTCTATCTAAAGAACGTTGAATTTTAAATTGCGATCAACTAATGTAACAGAATATACGTCATTAGTCACGGTGAAGCTTCAATTTAAATAACTGCGTTCACAAGCGGAATTGATGGAATAAAAGCTTTGCTTTTACGTGGTGAAATTTTGCAACTAAACTGAGTTATAACTTTCAGCAATCATTTTCATTTCATCAAATTGAGATACGCGTTGAAGTGGCACTCCATAAAAATTGGATTTTATAGTCCTAGTAGCGTGGCTCTAGGAATATTATGGCTATGAGCGCTTCCGTAATGTAATATATTTGGTGAGTAAAGAAAGCCTAAAAGTTTTCTCACGTGGACACTCTATCGTGCAATGCAATTGATTAACATTTTTCAAAAGAGCGATGACTTCTTAAAAAAAATATGGCAGCTTATAAATCTTCATAGAATACTATTTTCGTCAATAACGAGGTTCGTAGTCTATTGCTTATACTCCGAAATAATTTTCAGCAATTCCCACAGCTGAGATAAGGAATTGTACTTATAAAATCCTTTCCAACTCATCAATAGCAATAAAAGACGGTTATGTCTGCATTTGTACTTGATTATATAAACACCCTTTGTCTTAAGAGTGTAATTACCTCTAACACAGGTATATTATAATATCTCGCCTTAGATAATCTGAAATGTGGTAACCCTAGTTACGGTATATGCACCCCTGCCACACGCAGAAAGGCGTCTCGCAGAGGACAAATGTAAGTGTAGATTTTAGATCGGTCAGATCTTCGTCCACAATTAAGTACTATAAAGTTTGGGTTTACACACCAAAATTTAGGTGCTAGAACTCAACCGTTGGCTCTCATCCTTAAATGTAAAACCAAAGTGATTTTTCATGAGGAGATTTGTGAAAACTCGGATTATAGAATATATATTCGAGAAGATGAAAATGGGTGGGCAGTGGGAAATACGTATTAAAAAGTTCACTAAAACGAAGAAATACAGCTCAACCTCAAAGTATGAAGATTTTATAATGGTGTACAATGAAGGAATAGAATTTTGGATGAGGTTGACTGTTTCGCCGCTAAAACATGTTTTCGACCTACTCGTTACTGTTTTACCCACTCTTAAAAGTACGATAAAAGTGGCGAGGATTTTCCGTTTTTCGGAAAAGTGGCGAGGATTGACAAATGCAGAGATTTACAATCTACTAAATAACAGCCGCTATCTCTTGAAATTTATTCCGGTATTCGGATGCGAGCATTTATGAGTATTCTTTTTCGAGCTGCACAAAATCCAGCTGGGGTGAGAAATTAGAGTTGTGTTTCCAAAGAACAAGCAACTACATCCAACTGCAATTTTTTCCTTGTGTCCGTGTTTCTTATCATTCTTTTCCTCACTTGCTTTCCGGCCTTAAATATAATGTAGAAGAATTTGCATATTATGGCGTACAAAATGTCGAAATATGTTACGATTTTGCTTGCTGGCATAAGATAAGATATAAGTTAAAATTTTGGAACGAAAGTGTGTGAATTTGTCGAATGAATTCAGAGGTTTGTAGAGCATGACAACTAGTACAACCTACCAATGACTTAACGTACGCAATATTTGTTTTCACGATTAACTCGTGCGATATACGTGATATGAGCGCTAGTTTGACTCATTTTATCATATACAGGATGAATTTTGGCTTAAATATAACCACGCAAAATGCTTAATTTTGTACATGTTGCATATGGCATAAAAAGTAACTGCCTACTTCGAACAGCATACAAAAAATTAAGCCTCTAATTACAATGAAATAATTCTTAGGCGCAAAAATATTCATTCGATATTCAAAAATTTCTGACAACAAATATATTGATAATCTATTTTATGTTAGTAGTATGTGTATCTACATTGACAGAGAGACGAAAGAAAAGCACATTAAAAATATTTCAGTACATCTTACTACGATAATCACTGAACGTGAGCATTATCGCGGAAACGACCCCGTAAATATTCGGTTATATCACGATTGTCGCGGACATTCTGCCCTGAAAGTAGTAAATGTCCCGGTTTTAGGAAAATCGGTCCCTTGACAGGCAGTTGTATATAGAACGTTAAAAACAAGCGCTGCATTCGCGTATGAAAAGAGGTGTACCGTAAACCCATGTATTTTTTTAAGAAATGTTTCTTCAAAGCGATAAGCGTTTCCAAGATGCTGCTTCACATGC
Organism: Ladona fulva; assembly: GCA_000376725.2. Taxonomy (NCBI): domain Eukaryota; kingdom Metazoa; phylum Arthropoda; class Insecta; order Odonata; family Libellulidae; genus Ladona; species Ladona fulva. Next base: position 690,194 of record KZ308624.1, read on the forward strand.
CTGAATCTTTGGAAGAAAAGGGAATAAATATTAGTAGTTATTTGCTCAATAAATTCAGACGCAAAAAAACTTGACTGATACTCTGCCTTTATCCTGTAATACACGATGAAATATTGGCAAAAAATAGGAAAAAGATTCCGCAAATACCTTCTTCAAGGATCAATATTTTCCATGAATTATTTCGACAGTAACATATGAAAAGGGCACATTCTTTCACGTAGATTTTTGTTTCCCACAAATTACTGAAACAAGCACTATCTTCCTCAATCCACACGCAAAACGCTCATTTGCTCACTACTTTTTCCCATTTTCGACTACTGCTGCCTTGTATTTAACGACCTAACTGGCAAACAGAAGCTCAAATTCCTTCGCCCTTAACAGAGATTAATTTGCACATTTTTTTCTAAAGAGATGATCGTAACTCATGTTATTGGCTTGAACTTTAGATCGCTTCAACCAGTTTTGAAAAGACTGTTTGCTTAGTTCTTTTTTTCTTTTCTGTGCTTTATGAATGAGAACCATAGTATATTTATGACCTCTTTGCCTTCAGATGCACTACATCTCTGCGTCTAATTACGTTTCTTATCCGATACGTCGCACAAACATTTACACACAAATATACAATATTGCACAATCTTTTCTCACTTCGACCTTTCAATAATATATTGTACGATTGCCTTTAATTAGAATCTAATGAATTTACTGCATTAACCTATCTTTATTTTAGATATTTAAGTTATTACTGTTTTTAAATACCTCCTTGATAACATAAGGTTTTCTTTCGCCACCTTTTGTTCTGAGGTCATTCACCAGAGAATCACAATATTTATTATTCCAAACATTTTATATTGGACGTCCACATATCACATAAATAAGTTGTATAGACGTTAGGGATAGTCAGTTCAAAAATGTATCTTTTCCGTGGACGTCGTAGTAAGAGACTAAATAATTAGATTTCAAGGAATGTAAGTAAGCCAAGCAGAGGTGGCAATTAAGGTAAATCAGTGGGTGCTCATTTCATTAAGTACTGTCCTAAACAAAGTTTACTTCATGTCCATCTATCATAAACGGTAAGTTAATATCTTTAAAATATGTATTCGGAAATTCATCAAAATAAAACAACCAAATGCAAAATTTCATAATGTGAATTTGCTTGAGCATCTTTCATTTAACACAATTTTCTCTGTGATAAAATGTGCAATATAAGTCGAATAACTCATAATATTCTTAATTTCTACCTACTATAATGTGGAGATTTAACTCCAAAACTAAATTACGATTAAACAGTAGATTTAAATCCATTAATGAACAATCTAAGTATTTTCAGTGAGAAGCTTTCTAATTATGTACACAAATAATTTTCGAACTAAAGGAATAGTTTTAATTCTTATTAATGATGTACTAAAATAGAAATAACTTATTTATCTTAGATAATTTGCGTTGTATACTTCAAACAAATCAAATGAGTCACAATTTAGCAACCGAAGAGACGAAATTATCACAGTTTTTAAAATAATTCTTAACAAAGCTGAATTCCTATTTGAACACAATTTAACTTCATTTTATCATCCCAAAATTAAGTTTAGTTTTATTTCTCGTTTTCCGTTTAATTGAGGGTGGACAACTGCGTCTGATATCTCTAGGTTATAGTATGAACCGCATATGTTACATTTCACCATTTTAGAGGAAAAAACTACCTTGCGCTCAATTATCTTTGCCGCAGAATATTTGCATTCGCTCTGCTAAAACTTCCGGGGAATTCTGCCCGTCGGTAACACTTGTTCATTTGCCAAGCCTCGGGCTTTTACCCCATTACCTTTTTACTCGAAAGCTTCATATTTTTTATGAGACATCAGCCGAATACTGCATGAATAAACTCTTTTTAGCAATTATCTCCAACGTCGTTATAAGAGTATGTACTAGAATCCGTACTGTAATCCCTCTGTACACATATTTTTTATCTATTTTTCACGGCTAATGTAAGCAAAATTTTGATTTTAAGAAACGTAAGCAAAATGTAGGTTTGCGTAACTAATAAAATTTACTCTAACTGTTACTACATATAAACTGCGTCAATATTATGAATTATTTAAGAATGGTATTCTTAATTCTTACTGGATGAAGGTAAACGTCATTACCTCCATCGATAATCCTCATCTTTAAGTCACTAAGTGAAACGGGATGTTCTTCTTTAGGTTTCAGCTAAACTGTATTAAAATCATACCTCTTTTTATCAAGTTATGCGTTTAATTTTTATCATTAAAATCGTTTTACCTTTCCGTAGGTCCATGTTTTCTTTTAATTCCTTGAATCTACTAATTCGACCTCGACCTTGTGGTAGGTCTCCATTATAAAAAACAAGATGAAAGAAAACTTACACCTTTCCTTTATTGTGGTAAAGGTATAAGTGTTCTTTTATCTTATTCTTAAAAATTCCTTGATATTTTTTTCTGAAATTTGATGCCCTACTTTTTGATAAGATAAATTTCAAAGACTATTATTGATTGTTTTTTTCTGGAAACGTTGAATTATAAATTTGAACCTAGAAGAATACACGGTATCCGTAGCACATACTCCATTCATTCTTTATCAAGAAATTTTAATCACTCTAACGAGTTAAATTATGGTGAGGAAGTTTGGTGAAGTATTTATTAGCAATGGTTCTGGCAGCCTCTAATTTTCAAGAACCTGGGAACACCTCCACTTTCAAGGGCTTCCAGGAAGTAATTTATCGAATACTTCTTCCATCCTTTGTGCCCTTAGACAAAGGATGTTTTCAGAGGTGAATTCTAGGTCACCTATTAGCGTCCCAAGCAGGGGCAAAGTGCCCTTTTTTAGGGAGTTTTTAAAGACAATTAAGGCAATGCGAAGGCTCCCTTGCGGTAGACTGTCGCAATGAATCAATAAATTAGTTTCCTTCAATTCACTCACGCTAAAAGATGGAGTGAATTGACAGGCATTTTTAGCTCGTTATTGGTATTAATTCTTTTTATTCTCGATAAAAACAGCTTCACACTCTAGGGCCAATTGCCAAAATGACATTTCCTTCGTATCACGCATTAATTATGTAACCAATTTTCGAAATTTTAATTATAAACCGAATGCTTTATCTGTTACTTATACTGAGTAGTGCAGGTTATTTGAATAATTGATTTGAGACTGTTTATCGATGATTAATAAATATCTAAAACCTAAAAATAAAAGGGTTTCTCCAAGCCATTCGGGAAACTTTGTTGGCAAGGACGTTGCGAGTTCGTCCACATAGTGGCATCGTTCGCAGTCATGGCTTCATAGAAGCACCGGCCACACAAAGTGATGGAAAGGATACCCCCTTCAGGTTGGAAACACAGGAAAACGGGTAAGGGTGACTTTACGCAAGATGGTGCGCACCCAGGAAAAATCCCAAGGAAGAATGGACTTGAAAAAAGTCTGACGGGACCATTTTGCTGACTTTTATGGTGAAGGTATTTATTATTTGAGTTTTGTATTAAGATGTTCCGCCAAGAAAGACTAAACAGTGGTAAATAACAACTATTCATTTCCAAATTATAAATGCATTTTTTTAAATC